>SKCR01036973.1:0-270902 GCA_019454045.1 Zanthoxylum bungeanum
ACAGGAAACTGTAGATTGGAGAAGCAATGCCCACCTTAGTTACTTTACAGCTTACTGACAGATCGCTCACATTTCCGAGAGGTATAGTGGAAGATGTATTGGTTAAAGTCAAAAAATCATTTTCCCTGTAGATTTCATTATCCTTGACATAGAAGAAGACAAAGATGTACATATCATCCTTGGGGGAGACCATTTTTGGCTACAGGTTAAACTATTATTGATGTACAAAAATGAGAACTAATCATGAAAGTACAGGATCAAGAAGTTACATTCAATATGTTCAAAGCCATGAAATTCTCGAGTGATGAAAATGAGGAGGGATGTTTCAGAATTGATGTTGTAGATAGTATCATCCAGGATACTAATGCAGTGCAACTTTCCACGGATAAACTTGAGGCTTGCATCACTAACATTACTGACAGCGAGCTAGATGATGAAATTCTGGAATGTATCAACTATCTTGACAGACCTTTTCGCTTCAAATCTACACCATAGGTGGAAAGTTTGGAACTACCGAAAAAGGAGCGAATTAATCCTTCAATTGAAGAACCACCACAGCTAGAACTAAAACTACTTCCAAACCATCTCAGATATGCATTCTTAGGAAACTCTTTTGATTTACTTGTGATTATTTCTTCTTCGATAACGTTGGAGCATGAAGATAAGTTGCTGAGAGTGTTACGAGAACACAAGAAAGCCATTGGCTGGACTATAGTAGACATTCGAGGCATTAGTCCATCAATTTGCATGCAAAATTATGATGAATGATGAATACAAAGCCACAGTGGAGCATCAATAAAGACTAAATCCAATCATGAATGAGGTCATGAAGAAAGAAATTATCAAATGGTTGGATGTCGACATCATTTACCCATATCTCTGACAGCACGTGGGTGGGTCCTATGCAATGTGTGCAAAAGAAAGGAGGAATTATTGTAGTCACAAATGAAAAGAACGAGCTGATTCCAACAAGGATATTGACTAGATTGGGAGAATGCATGGACTACAGGAAACTAAACAAAGAAACAATGAATGATCATTTTCCACTGCCATTCATTGACTAGATGCTAGACAGATTGGCAGGACGTGAATTCTACTACTTTCTTGACGGATACTCGGGGTACAATCATATTGCCATCGGCCTAGAAGATCGGGAGAAAACCATTTTTACATGCTCGTATGGTATTTTTGCCTTCCGCAGGATGCCATTTGGACTATGTAATACTCCTGCCATATTTCAACGTTGCATGATAGCCATCTTCTCAGACATGCTGGAACAAAGTATGGAGGTTTCATGGATGATTTCTCTGTGTTTGGAGACTCGTTCGACCACTACTTGCAAAATCTGGAAAAAGTGTTACAAAGATGCGAATATACCAACCCGGTACTCAACTGGGAGAAATTTCATTTCATGGTGCAGGAAGGCATTATCCTGGGACATCGGATCTCACAAAAAGGAATCGAGGTAGACAAAGCAAAAATTGAGACAATTGAAAAACTACCTCCACCATCATCTGTCAAAGGGATTCGGAGTTTCCTCGGATATACAGGCTTTTACAGGAGATTTATCAAAGACTTCTCCAAGATTGTTAAACCTCTATGCAATCTGCTGGAGAAAGATGTGCCTTTGAACTTCACCAAAGAATGCCACAAAGCTTTTGAGATATTGAAACAAAAGATGGTATATACCCCCATCATACTAGCACCAGACTCGACTCTGAGGTGATGTGCGATGCTAGTGATTTTACCGTAGGTGCAGTTTTGGGACAACACAAAGCCAAAATGTTCCATATCATTTACTACTACAATTGAACTCTGAATTAAGCTCAACTCAACTACACAACCACTAAAAATGAGTTGCTCACAGTTGTGTTTGCATTTGATAAATTTCGCACTTATCTGTCGGGTCCCAAAGTTGTGGTCTACACCTGATCGCGAAGAAAGATGCCAAACCTAGATTGATTCATTGGGAGCTTCTACTGCAAGAATTTGATTTGGAGATTAAAGACAGGAAAGGGACAAAAAACCAAGTGGCAGATCACTTATCGAGACTCGAGAATAGAGAAACAATTGGCAATTAACTAATAATTAAAGAAACCTTTCCTGATGAACAATTGTTTGCCATGAAACAACACGATATCCCTTTGGTATACTGACTATGTAAACTACATAGTATCGGGAAAATGGCCGTTGGAATGGGCTCATCAGCAACGAAAGAAGTTCTTCAAAAAAGTCAAACACTATGTCTAGGATGAACCGTACCTGTTGAAATGATGTGCTGATCAATTTCTGAGATGTTGTGTTCCACAGGAGGAGGTCAATTGTGTCCTTCAGCATTGTCATTCATCACCATACGACGGACACTCCAGCGAAAATAAAACTGTAGCCAAAGTCCTACAATCAAGTTTGTTCTAGCCCACTCTATTTAAATATGCTTACTTTTTTGCTCTTCAATGTGACAGGAGCTAGAGAATGAGAAATATTTCGAGGAGAAATGAAGGACTTCTGCAAAACATTCTGGAAGTTGAGATATTTGATGTATGGGGGATTGATTTTATGGGACCCTTTGTTCCATCATTCGGAAACATGTACATATTAATTGCAGTAGACTATGTCTCCAAATGGGTTAAAGCAATAACACTGCCATCAAATGATTCAAAAGTGGTGATAAAATTCCTTAAAAATAATATTTTCACTCACTTCAGAACACCTCGGGCAATTATCAGTGATGGTGGTACACATTTCTGTAACCGATACTTCAAAGCACTCATATCCAAATAGGAAGTTACTCATAAAGTTGCCACTACCTACCATCCACAGTCAAATGGGCAAGTTGGAGTTTCAAACAGGGAGATCAAAAGAATCTTGGAGGGAACCGTTCGATCAAAAAGGAGGGACTGGTCTAAAAAATTGAATGATGCACTATGGGCCTACCGAACAGCTTACAAGACACCCATTGGTATATCCCCATATCGAATGGTGTTTGGGAAAGCATTCCATCTGTCAGTGGAACTTGAACATAAAGATTATTTGGCACTGAAGAAATTAAATCTTGATCCACAAGCAACAGAAGAGAAATGACTCCACCAACTCAATGAATTGGAGGAATTTTACCTAAAGCTTATGAGAATGCCAAATTATACGAAGAAAATACCAAGAAATGGAATGATCGAAAATAGTGCACAGAAAATTGGAACCAAGGCAACAAGTGTTGTTATACAATTCAAGGTTGAAACTTTTCCATGGAAAACTGAAATCAATATGGTTTGGTGTGGACACAGAGATGGGGTGAC
Organism: Zanthoxylum bungeanum; assembly: GCA_019454045.1. Lineage (NCBI taxonomy): Eukaryota > Viridiplantae > Streptophyta > Magnoliopsida > Sapindales > Rutaceae > Zanthoxylum > Zanthoxylum bungeanum. Next base: position 3,294 of record SKCR01036973.1, read on the forward strand.
CCTGTCCGGGCTCGCGGCCCGTTGGGAGTACGAAGTAGCCCGCAGAGGGACTAAACTGGAGAATAAAGGAGTCGCCATCCAGTGTAAACTGGGAAATGATTTAAGGCCACACTCACCCTTCGCAAGGGAATACCTCAACCATTGGGTTCGGAATGGTCTCTTACTTATGCCAATTATAATGAACGTGTTTATGCAATGATGTAACCAAGTCTTATGCAACACATGCAAGATAATTCAAATAACACACAAGTTTGCAAACCCATAAACGTAATTAAAAATAAAAGCAAATGCATAATTCCATAAGTATATTAAACAAAGAATTGCGATAATGTAAATTAATAATAACAGTAAAAACGTTAATATTAAAGAGAGATATTTAAGCACATGATGCAAAAAGAAATAACCAAAGAGGCAAACATGCATAAAATATGATGAAAGAGTTTGTCCAATGTGTGTGCGTTCATGTAGCGTTCGAGAACACGTTCGAACGGGGTGGGATATGATGCATGGTCAAATAAAATGCATGCGTTCGAGTAGCGTTCGGAAACGCGTTCGAACGAGATTACAAAGGTGGCATGTATAATGACATAAACACGTGCGTGAATGTTTCTCAAGTGGTACGTGGAGTTGTATCCCAAGTACAGACCGCACTACCATCCATTCGGATTCGGCTACGGAATTTATGTCTGGGTTTCCATCCGATATACCACAAGAGGCAACACTCAAGCAATAACCAATGCAATCATGGAAATAAATGTGAAGTGATGCGGCATAATAACTAATAGAATGAACATGAAGTGATAACTAAGAAATGGCAAGGGAAAGGCGTATAATTAAATAAATAACACAAAGGAAATGCACGATGACGAATACGATAAATAAATAAATAACAAAAAGGGAAAAATAATGGTAGAATAAAAGGAGAAGAGATGCGACCAAGAGACTTGGCCGACATCTATTTGGGATCTTGTATGCCCGGTTGAACGTATTTCACAGCCAACCAAGCATACCTCGTCCGTCGCGGCAAAATATCCTGGTAAAGGCTGCCTTCAGGCATTTCCCGCAAATTGGGTGACCTTTAATCCGATGTAAGTAGCCCATGCGCACTAAATAACGATGCATAAGTAAATAAAGGAACAAAAAAAAATGAATAACGGAATAAAAGAAAAGAGATGCGACCAAGAGACTTGGCCGACATCTATATGGGATTTTGTATGCCCGATTGGACGTATTTCACATCCAACCAAGCATACCTCATCCGACATAGCAAAATATCATAGCAAAGGCTGCCTTCAGGCATTTCCCGCAAATTGGGTGACCTTTAATCCGACGTAAGTAGCCCATACGCACTAAATAATGATGCATAAATAAATAAAGGAACAACAAAAAATGAATAACCGAAAAAAAGAAAAAAGATGCGACCAAGAGCTTTGGCTGAAATCTATATGGGATCTTGTATGCCTGGTTGGATGTATTTCACTTCCAACCATGCATACCTCATTCGGCACAGCAAAATATCGTGGTAAAGGCTGCCCTCAGGTATTTCCCGCAAATGGGGGGACCTTTAATCCGACGTAAATAGCCCTTGCGCATTAACAATCAGCGATAAACAAACAAATAATGAAATAACATGAAGAAAGTAAATAGCAGAATACTAAACACAAACAATAAATGAACACAAAAATTAAATAACAAAATATTAAAGAAATGGGCCCTCAGGTCTTACCTTTTAAGTCACTTCTCAGGAGTGCGTCGAGACGTTGCCGGAAGGGTTAATGCTCCACTGTTTTTTCCTAGTTCACTGATTTGATGTTTCTGCTATTTTGGGCTGTTGTTTTCTCTATTTTCTTCACTATTGTTTTGCGGCTTTGGCTTACTATTTTGAGTGGTCTTGGTACTGTTTTTGGACTGATTGTTCTGTGGTTTAGGGGGTTGTTTACTTACTGGTTTTGTGTGATTTTTCGGTGACTGGAGGGTTGATTTCTTCTCGGTTTTGAGGCTGCTTTGAAAGGTCTGTGTTTTTGTTAGTTTCGGTCAGTACAGGATATTATGTTTTGTTTGTTTATATTTGATCTGGTCGGTTGGTCTTAGGGTTTGTCGTGTGTGTGTTATTTTTGTGAAGAGTGAAGGGTGCTATTTGACTTGTTTATTGCGAGAGATGAGAGAGATGTGTTACCGATTAAGAGAGAGATAAGAGTAGAGAGAGTGTTTTTCTTTGTGTATTGGTTTTGGGTGAGTGGTATGTGTGCGTGAGTGAGTGGTTTGTCTGTGTTGAAGGTGTGCTTGTGTTTAAGGAAGTTTGTTAGGGCTTCCGATTGTGTTTAGTTGCTGTGTGTGTTCTGATTTGTGTGTTTTATGGCTCCATGTTACTTCACGTGGATTTAGTTTTGGTTACTGTTGATTTGTCGTGAGTGTCTAGAGGAGGGGTTGGATTTATTGTTTGGCTTCAATGAAAGGGAGAGAGACGAGTCAGTGGAGAGAGTGGCTGAGTGTGTGGTTATTAGTTTAGGGTTTTTGACGTGTGTGTTTGTGAGTGGCCAGAGAGAGGAGAGAGGCGTGAGAGAGGTAGAAGAGAGATAAGAGAGTTCAGGGTTTTGTCTTTTGTTTTCTATGTTTTGTGTACTACCGAGAGTTGTTTAAAGAGAGATAAGAGAGGGAGGCCGTGTGATTCTCTAGGAAGGAGGGCCCTTAAGGTTTAGAATTATTATGTTTTTATAATGGTGTGCTAGGGTTTTCCAAGTAAGGAAATAAATCATATAAAAAATGGATTTATTTTATTAAGTTATTTAGGGAAAGAATTTGTGTAATTTTGGTGGGGATTGGATTCAAAATATTTTTAAATTTGGAAGGACATTTGGTAGAGATTTTGGCATGTGTTTTAATTATCTTGGATTGGGCTTGGGCGTGTGGGCCTAGAAGGGTTGTATGGGTTGCATGGGTTTTGGATGAGTGTTTATAGGTATGTGGGATTTTATGGGATGAGGGGGTTTTGGGCCGAGGCTAACATTTAAAACAAAGATCAATCAAGGGAACATGAGGCTAAAAAAATGAATTAAACTTGATAATGTATTAATTTTTGAATTTTCCCTTCCGACGTTCATTTCCCGCGACTTCCGCAACTTATCAGGTATTGCCTCCATACGAGGCTCATTGTAGGACACAGAAATCGGCGACGCTGTTCCAGGCTCGCGGCCTAATTGGGTGTACGGAGTAGCCCACAGGGGAACTAAATCGGAGAAATAAAAATAGAGTCGCCACCCGGTGTGAACCGGGAAAATGATTTAAGGCCACACTCACCCCTCGCAAGGGAAGACCTCAAACCGTTGGGTTCGGAATGGTCCCTTACTTATGCCACTTGTAATGAAAGGATTTATGCAATAGTACAACCAAATCTCATGCAACACGTACAAGATAATTTAAGCAACATGCAAGTTTGCACACCCATAATCGTATATGAAAGAAATGAAGGCAAAATACATAATTCATGAACGTATTAAAAAATAAAGTATAGTAATGTAACTAATAACAAATATAATAAAAGCGAGCACACGATCTCATGAGCATATCGAAATAATAAATGCAGAGAAAAATAAATAAACATAATGGTAAATGCATGAATATTAAAGAGAGCTAACTAAGCATATGATAGGGAAGGGAATGACTAAGGAAAAAAACATGCACGAAACATGATGAAGGAATATGTCTAGTGTGTGTGCGTTCATGTAGCATTCGTAAATACGTTCGAATGGTAAACAAAATGCAAGCGTTCGAGTAGCATTTGATAACGCGTTCGAACGATAAAAAGAATGTTCGTATTTGTATAGCGTTTGATAACGTGTTCGAACGGGATAAGACCTGATTCATGATACAATAAAATGCATGCACGTTTGAGTAGCGTTCTGAGACACGTTCGAATGGAAATGAGAGAGAATGCATACGTTCGTGTAGCGTTCGTAAACGCGTTCAAACGGAATGAGGCAGGATGCATACGTTCGTGTAGCGTTTGGAAATGCGTTCGAACGAGATTGCCAAAATGGCATCTGAAATGATACAAACACATATATGGATAAACAAATACATGATGTAGGATCTCGTATGCCCGATTGAACATATTTCACATTCAATCGAGCGTACTTCGTCTGGCGCGGTAGGACATCGTGGTAAAGGTAGCCTTTAAGCGTTTCCCTCGAATAGAGGACCTTTAATCAACCCTAGTCAAACCCATGCGCATTAAGCAATGATATATGGTTAACAAAGTAACGATATAGGATTTTGGATGTCCGATTGAACACATCTCACGTTCGATCGAACATGCTTCATCCGACGCAGCAAGACATTGTGATAAAGGTAGCCTTTAGGCGTTTCCCTCGGATAGAGGACCTTTAATCCACTTTAGTCAAGCCCATTCGCATTATGACTATCAATACATCTTTTTATTTATTTATTAGAATTCCTTCGCATGAGAGTCGTTTGTTGATACATGTTGTGGTCCTTGAATGAATGGAATATATGTTCTCTCTTGTGATATATCAGATGGAAACCCAGACGTAAATTCCGTAGCACGAATTCGAATGGACGACAGTACGGTTTGTACTTGGGAAACAACTCCACGTACCACTTGAGAAACTTTGAAATGCATATTTCGTCTTGTTATTTAATTTCCGTTCATTTATTGCTTGTAATCCCGTCATCCATTTTCCGCATGTGGTTGTTTTATTTATTTATGCATTGATAGTCATAATGCGCATGTGCCTGACTAAAGTGGATTAAAGGTCCTCTATCCGAGGGAAACGCCTAAAGGCTACCTTTATCACAATGTCTTGCTGCGCCGGATGAAGCATGTTCGATCGAACGTGAGATGTGTTCAATCAGACATCCAATATCCTATATCGTTACTTTGTTATCCACATATCATTTCTTGATGCACATGGGTTTCACTAGGGTGGATTAAAGGTCCTCTATTCGAGGGAAACACCTAAAGGCTACCTTTACCACGATGTCATGCCGCACCGGATGAAGTACGCTCGATTGAATATGAAATATGTTCAATCGGGCATACGAGGTCCTACATCGTGTATTTGTTTATCCATATATGTGTTTGTGTCATTTCAGATGCCATTTTGGCAATCTCGTTCGAACGCGTTTCCAAACACTACACGAACATATGCATCATGCCTCATTCCTTTCAAACGCGTTTACGAATGCTACAAGAACATATGCATTCTGTCTCATTTCCATTCGAATGCGTCTCAGAATACTACTCGAACGCGCATGCATTTTATTGTTTCATTCATCAGGTCTTATCCCGTTCGAACGCGTTATCAAACGCCATACGAATGCGGACATTCTGTTTATCGTTCGAACATGTTATCAAACGCTACCCGAACGCTTGCATTCTATTTACCATTCGAACGAGTTTACGAACACTACACGAATGTGCACACACTGGACAGATTCCTTCATTATATTTCATGCATGTTTGTTTCCTTAGTCATTCCCTTCCCTATCATATGCTTAGTTAGTTCTCTTTAATATTTATGCCTTTACCATTATTGTTTATTTATATTTTCTGCATTTATTTATTCGATATGCTCATGAGATCGTGTGCTCGCTTTTATTATAGTTTTTATTAGTTACATTATTGCACTTTATTGTTTAATACGTTCATGAATTATGTATTTTGCCTTCATTTCTTTCATTTACGATTATGGGTGTGCAAACTTGCATGTTGCTTAAATTATCTGGTATGTGTTGCATGTTATTTGGTTGTACTATTGCATAAATCCTTTCATTACAAGTGGCATAAGTAAGGGACCATTCTGAACCCAATGGTTTGAGGTCTTCCCTCGCGAGGGGTGAGTGCGGCCTTAAATCATTTTCCCGGTTCACACCGGGTGGCGACTCCATTTTTATTTCTCCGGTTAGTTCCCCCGTGGGCTACTCCGTACTCCCAACCAGTCCGCGAGCCTGGAACAGCGTCGCTGATTTCTGTGTCCTACAGTCATCATTGGGCTTTATGTAAAAATGATGTGTCTACAGTCGCCCCCACTTTGATGGGGCATATGCAGTGTGTGACAGTGACAACCCTATCAAAGTTATGCATGCATTTTTTTACTTTCCTGGTTCTTCGGCTGTCGTACTTACCTGCTGCTTTGCGAGATGCTTCAAACTGAATTGATTTGGTGACGAGGTGCTACGACCCCTAAGGTTCATCCCTACAAGATGCTGCGATCTCTAGGATTCATTACCGAACTGAGCTGACTTGAGGTGGTTCATTCCCGAACCGTTACTTTGAGAGGTGGTTCATTCCTGAACCGTTACTTGAGAGGTGTTCCATTCCCGAACCATTACTTGAGAGGTGGTTCATTTCCGAACCGTTACTTGAGAGGTGGTCCATTCCCGAACCGTTACTTTATGAGATGTGGTCCATTTCTGAACCGTTACTTTATGGGATGGTTCATTCCCGAACCGTTGCTGGTGAGATGTTTCATTCCCGAACCATTACTAATGAGATGATTCATTCCCAACCATTACTGATGATGATGGTTCATTCCTGAACCTGTTTGTTGGTGAGATGGTTCATTCCCGAACCGTTCTCCATTCCCAGAGTGCCATTCCCGGCTTGCTCGTCCTCATTCCCGATGAGGTGGTCTATCCCGAAGTTATGCTCCATTCCCGGAGTGCCATTCCCAGCTTGCTCGTCCTTATTCTCGAGGAGTTGCTTGTCCTCATTCCCGAGGTTATGCTCCATTTTCAGAGTTATCTCCATTCTCGGAGCGCCATTCCCGGCTTGCCCATCCTCATTCTCGAGGAGTTGCTTATCCTCATTCCCGAGTATGCTCCATTCCCGAGTGTTGGATAATATGACCCATAGCGTCACTATTTGCACAGATCATTGTGTGTTGTAGCAAATTAACTATGTAATAAGGAAATTGCACTCTCATCATTTTGATTAGATCACCATAGATATATAAATGAGAGAGGTCCCTATGATTAGTTCCTGGATTGAGATGATATGAGACAGTATCAGTCCACGAAGGATTAATCATTAAATATCCCTAGCCGTAGTATTATCGAGACTGGACATCGATAATGCGGAATAGGCTAGTATTGCACTTGTGCGCGTTGTGAGGGCACAACAGCATAGTTCTCATATATATAAGTATTGGATACTTGTGCAAGTGCGATAGGAGGTCGTGTTTCACCGATGGTACGGGAAACAGCTTCGCTCTGGATTGACCCTTCGGAATCCCATTGGTATTATGACTAGGTGTCTATGGGAGGCCGAAATCAAGGTAGGTGTGTGTATAGTCTTAACCTGAGACTTACATCGCTAATACTTACGACAATCGGTAAACTTTGGTTTTGGTGGTGGGGGATCTTAACTGGTTCTGTGTACACCACTTCTGGGTTTATCAGAGAATCGTAGTGTATTGGATGTGATGTCAAGACGGAAGTGTCACTCCAGTCATAATGGAGATGATGTCACGCAGGATACGGTATTAGTGCTCTTCAGTGATGCGCATCCAATCGTGATATTATGACCAGGTCATGAATATCCGATTATAGAGACTAGTTACCAGACATCCGATATGTGTTTCGGACGGGGCAGACACTTATCCAGCCCCAGCCCTAGCACGTGATTATCCGATACTGGGCCGATATGCACAATACAATTGTATACTACGCTTGATACAGATCTAGATATTCTTTGATGATATGTCCGGAGAACTTGGGAGACTTGGTGCTTTGCTAGGAGTCGACCTTGTCTCGTAAATCGGAAGAACGTAGTACTTGGTACGTACGTGATTCGGATACTCCGACGACCGTATTTACTGCCAGATTATCCGGGGATCTCATGGGTCGCTTCCCGATAATCCACCGATGACGCACAACTCGCACTCTTGAATAATCTGGGATTATACAGAAGAGAGAGAGAAAATTAATCTAGGATTAATTACGGAGATATTTTATTAGGATAAAATATCGTCTAAAGAGAGATAACGATTAATTTGGAATTAATCGGTAAAAATTATTATATTCGATATAATAATCGAAATTAGATTTCGACGCGGAATTAAAATTAGATTTTAATTCGGGCAAACGAGTTAATTTAGAATTAATTCGTTAGCGACGTAAATAATAATTTCGCTAGCCGCAATTATTCGATTGAATTAACGTCGCGACGTAAGCTCGGTATTTCGGAAATATCGAACCCGAACGCGTGAGTGCACGTGGGCCCACTTTCATTTGGAAACGTGTGGGGCCCACATGACACATGTCATTTTATGCATTATTTTATTCTAATGCATTGCATGGTGATAGTGTACAATACACTCAATGGTCTTGCATGGAGTTTGAGTGTTTGACACTCTAACCATTGCATGATTTGTGTCATAAATTTATATCAATTTAATAAATATTATGGCATAAATATAAATTGATTTTTGGTAAATCATTTTCAACTTAACACAATTTCATCTCTCTCAAAACTCTCTCTTCTCTCACACCCAAATGAAGAAATTCTTGGACTGGTTTGGAACCAGAAATGGCGTGGACTTTAGGGAAGCAAAGAGTTGTTTTCATGGTGAAAAATCATGTGTGCTAGCACACTTACAAGTCTTGCGAAGGTGGTAGGGAGGTTCGACCATGAGACGGGATCCATCCGACGAAGCTAGGAGCTCAGTTCTTCACTCAAATCTGTTTTGCAGGGCAGTGGACTGCCAGCAGTTTGGCGTGAAGGGCAGTGCGTTTTGGGCTTCATTCGTCTTCAAATCGACTCAACCGATCAATTTAAGTATTCCGCTACCTCCGTTGATGTGTTCACGCATGTTTTTCATGTCTTGATTTGATCTTGGGACCTTAGAATAAACCAACAATGGCATCAAGAGCTAATGTTGCAAGCATGAAAAATGTAGGGCTTAAAATTTGGGTAAATGTTTGTTGAGCATGATTTGAATAAATTGCTTGTTTGAGTATGTTTTATAACATGTTTAAATTCATATTGGTTGGACTAATTTGTTGAAAATTGATTTGGAATAATTTTCCCCAAAATATTGATGTTGGCCGAATGTAAAGTCATATTGGAGTTCTTGGAATTTTTTCATTTTAATTCATTGGATGAGTTATAATGATAAGGATGATGTTAATTTGAAGTCAATTGATTGAATTTTGAGTTGAACAAAATCCCCAATTGCTTCACCTTGGCCGAATATAATAGCCCTTTAATGTCTTGGTAATTTTGATTTTATGAACATTGGATGTGTATGAAATCATTCGGAAAGTTAATACGTTGTCGATTGTGTAATTAATCGGATTGAATTCAAATCGGACAAAATAACCTTCCTTGGCCGAGACTTAAGCATGTAATATGGGTTTGATTTTTCATTATGTGTGTTTGACATGTGATAATGAATTGAATATGATTAATAAGACTAATTTGGTGTTTTAAAAAATGTTGATTTAGTTGATTAATCATATAATGCACTTTTGGTAATTAAATTGTGAAAATTGGATTTTTGGATTTAATTAATTGGGCCTAATTTTGGAAATTAGAATTTAAAGTTGTAATGGGCCTATTGGGCTTGATTTATCAAGTTTGGTTTAGGCCAATGGATTGGATCCAATTGGGCCCAAAACCTTGACCATAAAGCCCAAATGCGACTTAATGAACCTTTAAAGTTCAATTGGGCCTAATGGGCCAAGATTGATTTATGGGCTTATGGGGTAAATCCCGGATTGGACTTTGATTATCGGTTGACCGAGTTGACCAAAAGTCCACGCCTTAAGAAATCAATCAAAGCCCATTGGACTTTAATTGAATTGACGTTGGACGTTAATCGGTCTTTGAGACGCGTTACGATTAGATTTGGAATTTAAATCGTAAAAGGTTTATTAAATAAAGTGCAATATTTAATTTGGAATTGAATAGTGAATTAGTATTAAATACATGTTAAATTGGATTTAATGATGTAGTTTAATTTAATTCATGAATTCGTACTTGAGTACTTATTCGCAAAAACGAGTTTGACTCGAACAAAATCAAATCGTTGTTTGAACATTGGATGATCACTTAATTATCAGATTAATTAATTTGATTAGATTGATTGATAGCATGCTTATGTGTGTGAATACGTGGTTGTGTTGAATGAATAATGTATATCGGATGGATATTAGTCGGGTGGGCAATTTTAGAAATTGTTGTAATAAATTCGATTTATTAATTGGACCTGCGTGTCCAGCCTTATCACCTTCTTTCTCTTTGTATTCTCTTCTCACCTATTCCCCTCTATAATATGAGGTTTCTTTAGAAGTGTAGTGTAACGGGTAGAAGTAGTACAAGTGCTAGCTTGAGTGAGAAAGGGAGAGATTTGATCTAGGATCAATGTGTAAAGTATCCATCCGCATATCATTATTATTTTATTTCATACTCGCTTTATTATGTATTTAGAATGCATGTTTAAGGGTGTATGATGATGAGACCTTAACAAAGATAATTAAATTGGTAGCCAATTTGCACGCGAAAATCCCTCAATTTATATTAAGCAAATATCCTTCCATTGAATGATTCTTGTTCAAGATCCGAAGTTGGCATTGGTTTTATTGACCAAAGTCAAGACCTTTGTCAATCAAGGATGTACTTGAATCATGAGAGTTTTGTTGCATATCGGTGTCTTGTCCAAATCGTGATTTTTATTGGCCAAAGTCAAGGTCACTTTTGTCCAATGACATTGATTACGAAACTTTCCTCGTCAATGGGTCCCGCTTAACTGGAATCATTAGGTTGTTTTTTGGCCAAAGCCAAGGCCTAGATGATTCGGAGGATAGGTTAGGAAAATGTATGGATACATTGACATTATACATATGTTTCGGACTTGGATGTCCACCTAACCGGATCTAGGAATTGGATTGATCCAATTGATCTGTGAGATCTACCTAGTTAATTAGCATACAGCTTTTATTGGCCAAAGTCAGGGTTGTGTGTTATTTAATAGGATCCTAGCCCACTAGGAAACACGGTTTCCCGAGTACTCCACAGAGGGTTAGAGACTCGACGAAAAATAGTGGGAGGCAAGTATTGAATTTGCAACATTCGTTCAATACTCGCTAAACACGCTCATTTTATATTTTTTCGTCACATTAATCAAAAGTATTAGTTGGACTAATATTTTATGTTGTTTTTAAAATATATATAGTTGGACTATATACAAACTCATTCAATATATAGTTGATTTTATAATTGGATTATAGTAATCAATATAATTGAATTAAAATGATAGTTGATTTATAATTGGATTATAGTAATCAATATTAAATTATAGTTGATTAAATAATTGGATTATTGTAATCATTATAATAAATAGTACCTTATTAAAATTGATTAAATAGTTGGACTATTGAAATCAAGAAAGAATTGAAAGGTTGAATATTTAAAATATATAATCCTTGATTAAATGTTTTAAATGATTTAATTTCAATTGGGAATTAATAATAGGTTAATTTATTTGATAAAATAACTTATTATGACTAAGCCCATAATTAAGCAAATAGTAGAGCATAAAGTCTTTGGAAGATTTATGTGATGATGACTTTAGTGCTTAATTAATATACTTACAATAAATCTATCTTTAGATTTAAAAGTATTAAAATTGCAATTAATAATTCTTGGAGAATTAATTGACTATTCTAGTGGAGAAAAGTCAAAGTTTGCAATTGGGCATGTAGCACAAGGTGCACATCATTTCGATATTCTAAAAAACCCAGGCTTGGCCAAAGGTTTGTGAAATATTGAAAAGGTAATTGACATATCCCAAAGTGACTACCATTTGGATATGGAAGACACGAAGGAATAAAGATAGGGAGAGGCTCTAACTTTAAAAATATTTGTCAAAGTTATGTTTACTACTAGTATTAAAATTGGATTTTAAATACTTAGTGTGGTACATAATACATATATGTATTGACGTTCAGAATCCGCTGTGAGCTGGATACTGGCTTCAAGCCGAGATTTCTCTGCGAATTGGAAACGGGACGAAAGTCGTTGTTTCGACCGTAGATACCTAAGTTTAGGAACTACCCTTTGGGTATGTACTTAAATTAGGAAATGTTATAATGTAACTAGTTTGACTAGAGACATTATCTCTATATCAGTGTTTAATTCGATGCGGATAAAACCTTTATATTCTAGAACACTAAAGTGTTTCATTATATAAAGATGATACTGAGATAAATACATTAGATGTAAATAACATAATTTATATTTTGAATATAAATAAAATCTCAAACATATAAATGACAAATAAATAGCTCAAATTGATTTGATCAATAGAGACTTATTTGTGGCATTGTTGTCTAGGACACAAATAAACAAGACTCGTATATCCACACTTTTGAAGAGTGGGATACTAGGACTGATTTGACTATTCAAATAAGGTCTACGAATCTAGTTTATTAGGTTAAAAACCTAAAATACTATTTACTTGGTAATAGTAAAAGGGCCACCGATCTGTTAGCCCTATTCATGGTGAAGTAAGTGGGCCCATATCTAGCTAGGCTAGATGTGAACATGAATATTTCGTGACCTTAACGGATGTGACATCACGTTGTGATTATGTGTTTCTTTTGAAGAACACAGATCGGAAACTTTAGAGTTTCGACACGAAGTAGACAAACAGATCGGCTGTAGTATTATTCCGCCACGGTAAAACCGTAATGGAAAATACTTAAGCAGTAAGTTTCATACGTAAATGAAAGAGTGTGGTATTCTTTCATATGAGGACTCCTCCCGAGACACGTTAGTTAGACGGTGTGTCCGAACCAAAAACCGAATTTTTGTTGGACATGATAAGGTTTATCACGAGTCGCTCTGAGCTACAATTTCCTTCAACATGATATGTATTAACAGTGCAAAACTTATTTAGAATAAGGTTCCATATAAATCTGTTTGACAGATATCATATAGGATATGAACAGGGAAGAAACGAGGTTTCTCATTCCTGATAATTTGGGTATGCGAGGCATAGCGTTTGGATGATACCAAACTAAGGACCCAAATTGGATAAGTGCCAATATAGTTATCCTAAGGGAAACCTTAAATATAGTACTTATAAATCCCACATGAGAACAATGTAATTGTTGCTCACCATGCGGTTTTCCTGAGAGGAATACCGATATGCAGTGGTTAGTGGGAGGATAGTGATACTCGATGAAAAATCGGAGTGATACTGTTCTAGGCACGAAGTCCGTAATGGAACAGAAACAGTTCATCTATGATGAAACTATACCATTAATCTTCAAATACACAAGAAACTAGTAGATCGGATAGAGTCAGAAAAAACCTAGGGTATGGGTTTCTGATCTAACCTCATAAGATGTCAATCTTATGGAGGTGTACCATCAGACTACGTTATGAGGAAGTGATACGAGGTATCGACTCCCTGTTATGGCAAAGTGCCATGAGTCCGAAATGGATTCCATGTATAACAACTATGTTTGGATACTAGTTGTTGTACCACAAGGCGTTGTGCCTATGGTACATTAAACGTCTTCAAGGAAGACATACATGGAAGGCAACATACCAACGTGCAAACCTAAGGTTTTGACGGAAAGGTATCGTTATCAACATTGTGTTAATAACGGTTCAACCTTTTTACCTGTTGCCATGGTAAATCCATTTTGAAGATGCTTGTTGATAACTGTATATTTCATTTATGAAATTTGTCAGTTACAGATCAAAATCGCTTTCCTGAAAAGGAAACCTTTTGGAGGATGTTTACAACATCCTGACGATTTTTATATAACCGACAAACAAGGTTGCGGGGGTTATTCGATCCATGTTTGGATTGATGCAAGCATAAGGTTCTTGGAACTGTCGTTTTGAAATAATCATAATGGTTTATGATTTGATTCAAAACTAAATAATTCTTGTGTATATAAGGAGGTTAGTGGGAGAGCGCACTGACAGTGAAATTCCCATAAAGCAATTGTGAAAGCTTGGCTTTCATAGATATTCTTCATAAGAAATTCTCCGTAGAATTCTGGGGAGTAACAACCTTTATTCAAGGAATAAAGATCTACTGGGCTAGATTTAGAGTTGGTAACACTCTCTGAGAAATTGTACATTTAAAATGTACTTGTATTGGTGTCTCATACGCTTTGAGCATATGGAGTCACAATCGGGTCAATCCAAGGGATAGTCACTGGATTGAAGATTAAGAACATCTGTTAGTATCTGAGAGAACTAAAGATGTTGTCTTAAACTATGGAGATGGAGAACTTGAAGTGACTGGGATCACTACTGCAAGTTTCCAAACAATTAAAATACTACGGTACTATAAAGTTTGAATAACAGGGACAGTGAGCTGGAAATCTTCCTAGCAAGATAACTGTTGCCGAATAAACAACAAATGCGGATTATTGCTGCAGCTGAGGCAGCAATAGCAAAAGAACCATCTGGGTCGAAAATAAATCTAATAAGATTAGATAAAGTTCTGTTAGCAGCTGAGCTAGGCGTCAGCATAGGCTAAGGAATTAAAGGTCTCATCGACGATCCAGATATATACTTCTATATCATCTGATTCGTTCGGATCATACATCGTGGCGATGTGATGATCGTGTAAATCGCGTCAGACGATAATTAAGCAAATCCGCTGACGAAACCTTTCCTCAGCAATTTGAGCGAATTGTAATATCTTCGGGTGTTAGACACTCGAGTGACTGGCTATGTGCCAAGTGGGAGATTGTTGGATAATATGACCCATAGCGTCACTATTTGCACAGATCATTGTGTTGTTGTAGCAAATTACTATGTATGTAATAAGGAAATTGCACTCTCATCATTTGTGATTAGATCACCATAGATATATAAATGAGAGAGGGTCCCTATGATTAGTTCCTGGATTGAGATGATATGAGACAGTATCAGTCCACGAAGGATTAATCATTAAATATCCCTAGCCGTAGTATTATCGAAACTGGACATCGATAATGCGGAATAGGCTAGTATTGCACTTGTGCGCGTTGTGAGGGCACAACGGCATAGTTCTCATATATATAAGTATTGGATACTGTGCAAGTGCGATAGGAGGTCGTGTTTCACCGATGGTACGGGAAAAGCTTCGCTCTGGATAGACCCTTCGGAATCCCATTGGTATTATGACTAGGTGTCTATGGGAGGCCGAAATCAAGGTAGGTGTGTATAGTCTTAACCTGAGACTTACATCGCTAATACTTACGACAATCGGTAAACTTTGGTTTTGGTGGTGGGGGATCTTAACTGGTTCTGTGTACACCACTCTGGGTTTATCAGAGAATCGTAGTGTATTGGATGTGATGTCAAGACGGAAGTGTCACTCCAGTCATAATGGAGATGATGTCACGCAGGATACGGTATTAGTGCTCTTCAGTGATGCGCATCCAATCGTGATATTATGACCAGGTCATGAATATCCGATTATAGAGATAGTAGTTTACCAGACATTCGATATGTGTTTCGGATGGGGCAGGACTTATCCAGCCCCAGCCCTAGCACGTGATTATCCGATACTGGGCCGATATGCACAATACATTGTATACTACGGCTTGATACAGATCTAGATATTCTTTGATGAATATGTCCGGAGAACTTGGGAAGACTTGGTGCTTTGCTAGGAGTCGACCTTGTCTCGTAAATCGGAAGAACGTAGTACTTGGTACGTACGTGATTCGGATACTCCGACGACCGTATTTACTGCCAGATTATCGGGGATCTCATGGGTCGCTTCCCGATAATCCACCGATGACGCACAACTCGCACTCTTGAATAATCTGGGATTATACAGAAGAGAGAGAAAATTAATCTAGGATTAATTACGGAGATATTTTATTTAGGATGAAATATCGTCTAAAGAGAAGATAACGATTAATTTGGAATTAATCGGTAAAAATTATTATATCGATATAATAATCGAAATTAGATTTCAACGCGGAATTAAAATTAAAATTAGATTCTAATTCGGGCAAACGAGTTATTTAGAATTAATTCGTTAGCGACGTAAATAATAATTTCGCTAGCCGCAATTATTCGATTGAATTAACGTCGCGACGTAAGCTCGGTATTTCGAAAATATCGAACCCGAACGCGTGAGTGCACGTGGGCCCACTTTCATTTGGAAACGTGTGGGGCCCACATGACACATGTCATTTTATGCATTATTTTATTCTAATGCATTGCATGGTGATAGTGTACAATACACTCAATGGTCTTGCATGGAGTTTGAGGGTTTGACACTCAAAACCATGGCATGATTTGTGTCATAAATTTATTATCAATTTAATAAATATTATGGCATAAATATAAATTGATTTTTGGTAAATCATTTTCAACTTAACACAATCATCTCTCTCAAAACTCTCTCTTCTCTCACGCCCAAATGAAGAAATTCTTGGACTGGTTTGGAACCAGAAATGGCGTGGACTTTAGGGAAGAAAAGAGTGATTTTCATGGTGAAAAATCAAGTGCTAGCACACTTACAAGTCTTGCGAAGGTGGTAGGGAGGTTCGACCATGAGACGGGATCCATCCGACGAAGCTAGGAGCTCCGTTTCTTCACTCAAATTTCTGTTTTGCAGGGCAGTGGACTGCCAGCAGTTTGGCGTGAAGGGCAGTGCGTTTTTGGGCTTCTTCGTCTTCAAATCGACTCAACCGATCAATGTGAGTATTCCGCTACCTCCGTTGATGTGTTCACGCATGTTTTCATGTCTTGATTTGATCTTGGGACCTTAGAATAAACCAACACGGAGTGCCATTCCCGACTTGCTCGTCCTCATTCCGATTAAGTTGGTTGTCCTCATTCCCGAGGTTATGCTCCATTCCCGGAGCGCCATTCCCAGCTTGCTCGTCCTCATTCTCGAGGATGTTCTTCATTCCTGGCTTGCTCGTCTTCGCCGCTTTTTCATTTTCTTCAAAGCCATTACTAAGTTGAGTTGATGGCGAAGCGTTTTAACCCCTGGGCTTTGTTCTCGAACCATCGAGTGTGAGATGCTTTGACCTTTGGGCTTTGTTCCCAAACTGTATTGAATTCATGGCGAGGTGCTTGTGACCCCTTGGCTTTGTTGCCGAACCATCTCTGGGCTTTGTTCCCGAACTATACTGAGTGTGATGGCGATGTGCTTTTGACCCATGGGCTTTTTTCCCGAACCACTTGTGGGCTTTATTCCCGAACTGTGCTGAGTGTGGGCTTTATTCCTGAACTCTGCTGAGTGTGGGCTTTATTCCCGAATTATGTTGAGAGTGGGCTTTATTCCCGAACTGTGTTGAGAGTGGGCTTTATTCCCGAACTATGTTGAGAGTGGGCTTTATTGCCGAACTGCGTATAGAGTGGGCTTTGTTCCCGAACTATGTTGAGTGTGGGCTTTATTCCCGAACTGTGTTGAGAGTGGGCTTTGTTCCCGAACTGTGTTGAGTGTGGGTTTATTCCCAAACTGTGTTGAGAGTAGGCTTTATTCCCCGGGATTTATTCTCGAACTGTGTAGAGACTGGGCTTTGTTCCCGAACTGTGTTGAGTGTGGGCTTTATTCCTGAACTCTGAACTCTGCTGAGTGTGGGCTTTATTCCCGAATTATGTTGAGAGTGGGCTTTATTCCCGAACTGTGTTGAGAGTGGGCTTTATTCCCGAACTATGTTGAGAGTGGGCTTTATTGCCGAACTGCGTATAGAGTGGGCTTTGTTCCCGAACTATGTTGAGTGTGGGCTTTATTCCCGAACTGTGTTGAGAGTGGGCTTTGTTCCCGAACTGTGTTGAGTGTGGGTTTATTCCCAAACTGTGTTGAGAGTAGGCTTTATTCCCCGGGATTTATTCTCGAACTGTGTAGAGACTGGGCTTTGTTCCCGAACTGTGTTGAGTGTGGGCTTTATTGTTGGGATGTATGGCCTAGAGCTACATGTGATGTAAACGGTTTTATATGTTTTGAAATAAAATGATGCATTATTCATTTAT
This sequence comes from Zanthoxylum bungeanum, assembly GCA_019454045.1. Taxonomy (NCBI): domain Eukaryota; kingdom Viridiplantae; phylum Streptophyta; class Magnoliopsida; order Sapindales; family Rutaceae; genus Zanthoxylum; species Zanthoxylum bungeanum. The sequence continues at coordinate 21,268 of SKCR01036973.1, forward strand.
CAAATTGTTTGTTTAATTTTCGCATATTATAAATCATCTTGAATACCCTAGATTACTTATGTGCCTTCAGACTTAGTGTATGAGTGTCATACATATGAGGATTTAAGTCTGAAGTTATCAATCTTAAATAGTCCATAGAGAGAAAACAAAGAGGGTACTTTGTTTGTGGTTTATCTATAGCTGCGGTCCATTCTATATTTGTATGGTGATCTTGATCTGGATCGTCCATGTAGTGACATAAGAATGGAGGCACTTTGTATGATGCGATCATATAGGACTGGACCCAGATGGAAATGACATTATTATTATATCCGTTAAACCAAGAAAGTCATTTCGATCTACTAGATGGTAATATATGGACTGATCTTAATCGTGAGTGTACTACGAACTCCTGTATGGCAGGCTATGTCATTTGATTTACAAAGGTGAGGTTGGTGTAGCAGTCCCGGCCAATAGCTACATATTTTGGGGGCATGGTCTGTTATGTAGCTGGGGACGTTTTACATGGATATTGAGTTCACTCCTTCTTGCAAGAAGCAGAGGAGTATCTTTCTTAATGGTTGATTCGGTGCTTAAACGATTTGAGCGCTCAAGTCTTTCTGTTACGAATAGAAATATTAAAATTCATACTGGTTATGAATAAATCTTTCATTAGAGAATCAATGGTACTTAAGGTAAAAATAATTAGTGGGGTATAACGGACATTATGATCCGACTCTAATTACGAGATATTCGTGAAAGGTCAATTCGTATGTAATGACTATATCGATGGACACCGACTTGGTTCGGCTTAATATATCATCTACGGCAACAAGAGTGCAACTACGGGTTTTTAGTGGAATAACCCGGAGTTAATAATTCAGAATATTTAATTAAGAGCTTAATTAATATTTCGAGATTATTGGAGCTCGGAACCGTAGGTCCATTTGGTCCCCGTGCTAGCTCGATTTACTATAGCGGAGTTAGTATAATTGGATAGTCCAATTATATACTCACAAATGTATAAATATTATTAATATGATTAATAATATTAATTTGTCACACTTGAAACATTATATTAGAAGTTAATATAAGGTTTTATTAAATTTAAACACATGTTATTTAATTATATAAGACATAATTAAATGGAAGGTTAAGTTAGTAATTTCTAAATTTTGGGTTTTGGAAATCCTTGGATTTAATTTGAAAGTTACACATTGTTAAAAAGGCATTTAACCTTTTTATTTTGTAACATCTTTTTTTATTATGGAAAGTAAATATTAATGTTATAAATTTTTTTTATTTCATTACATGTGTGGCCGATTTTTGGAGGAAAAGAAAAAGGAAGAGTTTTTTTTGTTTTGGCAATTAAATCTCTTATTTGGATGTTACACCTTTTTGAAAGGTAATGACATATTTAATTTATGTAACATCTTTTTATTATGGCAATTAAATATTAGATGTTACAAAATTAAATTAAAATTATAGCCTTGGCCGATTTTCATCTTATGGGAGGGGAATGGTTGATTTATTTTTGGAAACAATTTAACCTAAGTATATAAAGAAAATTTGATTTTCTTTTTGGCAATCTCTCACTCTTGAAAACCCTAGCCTTAATCTTCTTCCTCATTCTCTCTCAATAATTGAGAAAAAAAAATAAGAAAAATAAATTAAGTGTGATCAAATCTCTAAAACGTTTAGGATTTATTTTGTGAGTGTAGCCCATACTACCTTCCGTTGGTAATGAGATATAGCTCGGAAGACTTTGTGGTGTTGAACCAAAACTCATCTCTTCATCTCTCATTGACTCACGGCAGTGAGCATAATTTTTGCTCACTGCCGCCACTTGCTAGTGTATTTCGGGGCTCGATTTGGTTTCGTATCGATTCGGAATTTTGGGAAACACTTGGGGACATTTTGGCACTGTGTTGAGACTGATTTTTGAGTGAAAAATCAGACCTAAAATATCCTTGCTGGTCACGAAAATCAGGGGCTGATTTGGGTGCAGTTCGTGTTGGATAATTATGACCCATAGCATCACTATTTGTACAGAACATGGTGTTGTTGTACAAATTAACTATGTGACAAAGGAAATTGCTCTTTTATCATTTGTAATTGGATTACCGGGATATATAAATGATAAAAGTCCATATGATTAGTTCCGGATTAATAAGATATGAGACAGTATTAATCCACTAAGGTTTAATCATTAAAACATCCCTAGTCATAGTATTATCGAGATTGGACATCGATAATACGGAATAGACTAGTATTGCACTTGTGCATATTATGGGAGCATAATGGCATAGTTCTCATATATTTGGGTATTTGATACTCATGCAAGTGTAATAGGAGGTTGTGTTTACCGATGGTACGGAAACAGCTTCGCTCTGGATAGACCCGTCGGAATTCCATTGGTAGTATGACTATGTGTCTATGGAAGTCCGAATCAGGGTAGGTGTATCAGGTCTTAACCTGAGACTTGCATCGCTAATACTTGCGACAATCACTATACTTTGGTTTTGGTTGTCCAGGGCTTTAATAGGTTCTGTGTACGCCTCTTCTGGGTATATTGAGAATCGTAGTGTATTGGGTGTGATGTCAAGATGGAAGTATCACTTCAGTCATAATGGAGATGATGATCACGTAGGATACGGAACTGGTACTCTTGTATGCTACAGTTATCGGGATAATATGACTAGGTCATGCTTATCCGATTATAGACTAGTTACTAGAGATCCGATATGTGCTTCGTATGGGGCAGACACAATTCAAGCCCCAGGCCTAACACGTGACATCTGATACTGGATCGCAATACGCAATACTACGTATACTACGCCTGATATAGATTACATATTCCTTTAAGAATATTTCTGGAGAATTGGGTAGGCACGGTGCTTTGCTAGAAGCCAACCATGTCTTGTAAATCGGTAAAAACGTAGTACTAGGTACGTACGTGTTCGGTTAGTCCGACGATCAGATTTACTGCCAACATATCCAGGGATCTCATGGGTCGCTTCCCGAAGATTCACCGATGACGTATGACTCGAACATTATTAATCTGGGATTAATTATTAGAGAGAGAAAATTAATCTTGGATTAATTACGGAGATATTTATCTGGGATAAAATACTATTTAAAGAGAAAGAACGATTAATTTGGAATTAATCGATAAAATAATATATTCGATATATTAAACGAAATTAGATTTCGACGTGGAATTAAAATTAGATTTTAATTCGGGCAAACGAGTTAATTTAGAATTAATTCGCAAGCGATGTGAATAGTAATTTTGCTAGGCATAATTATTTAATTAAATTTGATTTAATTACGTCGCAATGGAAAATTCGTTAATTCGGAATTAGCGAACCCGAGCCTGGGAGTGTTTGCGGGCCCACTCAGATTTTGAATCAAGTGGGGCCCACAAGTCACATCACCTAGTCACTTTGCCTAACTTTTTGGTGATGGAATTTGGTGATAAGTTGATGGTGGCTTGTAAAACACACAAGTTGAAAGTGATGGGATTATTACCAAACATTTGATATATCATTTTAATTTGGTTTTTGAAAACAAACACACAACACACTTCAACTTCCCTCTCTCTCCCTCACGGCACTTGGTGCCATTTTCTCTCAAAATTTCTCTCATTGGCCGAGAGTTAGAAGAAGCAAATGGAGGATTTGTTGCAAATTTTTCATGGTGCTAGTACACTCTAAGGAGTCTTACAAAGGTGATAGGGAAAACCATTCATGAGCTTGGAATCTCAAATCAAAGCTTAGAGCTTGAAGACCACACATGGAGGGCTTGACCGATTCATCAACAAGGAGGAAAAACTTGGAGCATAATTTTTATTGTCTTCGCATCGCAAAATCCGATCAAAGTGAGTATTTCCACTACTTTACTTTGATGTATTCACACTTTTATATGCTTAATTTGATCTTGGTTTGACCTAGAAAACCCAAAAAATGGTATCAGAGCCATTATTAAGCATGAAATTGGATTTAGGGTTCTTATGCTAAAATTTGGGTAAAATTGATTTGAGTATGATTTGATAAAATTGATTGATTGAGTATGCTTGAATGATGATAACTTAGAGTTATGCATGATCAATTTGTTGAAAATCGGATTGGATTAATTTTTCCCCAAATATTGGGCTTGGCCGAATGGTGTAGGTGCCCTGAAGTTATGGTGATTTTTGTTATTTCGATCATTGGATGAGTTGAAATACTTGGGATATATTGGTTTAGGATTTAATTGGATTAAAAATCGAAATCGAATATAAAACCCCTTTAATTGCCGTGAGCTTCAAAGCATGATATGGGATTGATTTTGCTTCAATTATGTTGGACATGAATTGATATTGATATAGCATGATTAATTATGTAAATTGATATTTTGGAAATGTTAATTTGACTAATTAATTATGGCTAATGCACTTTAGTTAATTAAATTGTCAAATTTGGAATTTTAGAATTTAATTAGTTGGGCTAAATTTGGAATTGGGCTAATAAAGTTGTATTTGGGCTTGGTTGGGCCAAGTTTGGTTTAGGTTAATTAGTTGGATCCAATTGGGCCTAAAACCATTTCAATAAAAGTCCAAATATGATTAAATGGGCCTTTAATATTTTAATTGGGCCTAATGTGCCTAAATTGATTTTTGGCAAAGGGTGATTCCTTATTGGGCTTTGGTTGCCGAAAGCCCATGCCTTATAAATTAATTGAAAGCCCATTGGACTTTAATTAAATTGACATTGGATGTTAATTGGGCTTTGAGACACGTAAAGATTGGATTTAAAATCTAAGTCGCAAAGGCTCATTAATAAAGTGTAATTATTTAATTTGGAATTAAATAAAGAATTAGTATTGAATACAAATTAATATATAATTCAAGAATTCGTACTTTGAGTACTTATTCTTAAAACGAGTTGGACTCGCGCAAATTAAATCGTTGTTTGAACATTGGATGGTCATTAATTTCAGATTAATTAATTGGATTAGATTGATTGATAACATGCTTCGTGTGAATACATGGATGTGATGTATGAATAATGTATATCGGATGGATATTAGATGGGTGAGGGCAATTTTGGAAATTGTTGTAATAAATTTAGAATTTATTAAATTGGACCTGCGTGTCCAGCCTATTACCTCTTAACTCTTTGTATTTCTCTTCTCACCTATTCCCTTCAATGTAAATGAGGTTTCTTTAGAAGTGTTATGTAATTGGGTAGAAGTAAGTTTTGTGCTAGCGGGAGAGAGAAAATGGAGAGATTTGTTCTAGGAATAAAATGTTTTAAATATCCATCCGCATATCATTATTAATTTATTTATTGCGCCTTATTATGCTTTTAGAATGCATGCTTAAGGGTGTATGATGAGACCTAATCAAAGATAATTAATTGGTTGCCAATTACGCGAAAAACCCTCAACAAATATTAAGTGTTTTTCCTTCAATTGAATGATTCATTCTCAAGATCCAAGATTGGCACTGGTTTATTGGCCAAAGTCAAGACCTTTGTCCATCGCGGATGTGTTTGAATCATGAAGGCTTTGTTCCATATCACATGTCTTGTCCAAGTTGTGATTTGTTGGCGAAAGTCAAGATCACTTCTTGTTTATCGGCATCGATTACGAAGCTTTCCAAGGTCAATGGGTCCCGCTTAACTGGAATCATTAAGTTTGTTGTGCCAAAGCCAAGGCTTAATTGATTCAGAGGAAAAATGTTAGGCAATATATTAGATATATTGGCATATATTAGATATGTGTTTCGGATTTGGATGTCCACCTACTGGATCTAGGAATTGGATGAGATCCAATTGATCTTAGAGATCTACCTAGTTAAATATCATACAGCTTGTTGGCCAAAGTCAAGGTTGTGTGTTATTTAAAGGGATCCTAGCCCACTAGGAAACAAGGTTTCCTGAGTACTCAACAGAGGGTTAGAGGCTCACCGAAAAATAGTGGGAGGCAAGTATTAAATTTACAATTTCGTTTAGATACTTGCCAATACGTGCTCATTTCATTTTTCGTCAATACATATATATATATTAGTTGGACTAATATTTAATTTTTGTTTTATTTAAACAGTTGGACTGTATTCAAACTACTTCAATTATAGTTGATTATATAATTGGATTGTAGTAATCAATATATTTGAATTTAACCAATTTAATTATAATTGATTATATAGTTAGACTATAGTAATCATTATATTCAATAGTACCGGAAATCGTTGATTGGATAGTTGGACTATAGTAATCAAGATAACTGAAACATTAGTGTTTAAAACATAATCGTGGGAGAAAATGTCATTAAACGGCTTTAATTTTCAGATTGGGAATAGAACCTCAGAATAGTCCTCGTAACTGAGAAGTTTCTCTATTTGATAGAGCAATCTTTTGGGCCTAAGCCCGGAGTTGAGCAAATAGTAGAACATGATCTTTGGAAGATTCATGTGATGATAACTTTAGTGCTCAATCATTTATGCTTAATGCAATGACTCTTTAATTCTGTCGTCAGAATTAAGGATTAGATCCTTGTACCATGATGATGAAATTAAAGATCTTCATAGATTTATTCTTAAATATTAGAAGTACAAATTGCAAAAGAATCTCTTTTGCTCACGTATGTTAGAGGGTACATCTGTCGAGCACTAGGCGTCATAGATGATTGCTGACATCGATCAGCTAGGTTAGCTGGGCATTACCTACATGGCTGAGACTGCCATAGATTTGATCTTATAGTCTCACCCGACAGCTTGGGCAGGTTCATTATGAACCAAGAGTAAACTCTTAGAGAGTTGAAGGCTATGCTCAATGAGGCAGAGCCAGAGCTTCTAAAAGGGGCAAAGGAAAAATCATCACAGTCTTCTGGGAAGACAAATGACATATCCCAAGATGTCTGCCTAAACTGTGGCAAACGAGGTCACTGTAAGCGTGACTGCCATATGGACAAGGTAGACATGAAGGAAGTGAAGGCGGGGCAAGGCTCCGGCTTCAAATATGTGTTGTCATAAACATGTTCACTATTAGTTTCAAAATTGGATTTTGATACTAGATGTGGTACATAGATATGTACTGTTGTGCAGAATCTGCTGATAAGCAGGATACTGACTTCAGTCGAGATTGACCTGCGAGTCGAAAATAGGACGAGAGTCGCTGTTTTAACCATAGAAACCTAAGTTTAGGAACTACTATTCGGGTGTGTACTTAAATTAGGAAATTGTTATAATGTACCTAGTTTGACTAGAAACATTATCTCTATATCTAAGTTTAACCCGTTTCGGGTATACCTTTATATTCTAGAACACTAAAGTGTTTTATTTTATAAAGATGATATTGAGATCAGCACATTAGATGTGAATAATAGTATTTGTATTTAGAATATAAATGAATCTCAAACGTATGACATGACAAACAAATAGCTCAAACTGAATTAATCAGATGAGACTTATTTATGGCATTGTTGTCTGGGACACATTAAACAAGACTCGTATATCCACACTTTTGAAGAGTGGATACTAGGACGGATTTGATTCTAATCAAATGAAGTCTACGAATCTAGTTTAATAGGCAAAGTGTCTAAAACACTTTTACTTGGTAAAAGTACAAATGCCACCGATCCGTGTGCCTTAGCCGCTTCCGCTGCGCGAGGAAAACGTTTCCTACAATTGGCATCTAGAGCGAGGTTGAAAATTATTCTTAACCCTTCTCTTTTTCATTTAAAGTTTTTGTTTTTAATATATTTATATGAGTTTTAAATATGATATGCATGTTTAGATGAGTGGGCACAATGTAATATTCATATGATGAATGTTTTTATTATTTCATATGATGAATGGATTTTGCATTGGTCGTAAATTTTTCCGGCTCTTATTTTTGTAGTTAGTTTTGTTTTTGGGATGTAAGGCTATAAGGCCATAGTTTACATTTGTTGTAATTTTATTTTTCAATGTAAAATTTCAATTTTTGTAATTTGAAGCATCGAAGTCGGAAAAGGAGCCAACACCACTTTGGAGCGGGATTTGAAGACCAAGGAATGCCTTGGTGAATCTTATGTACTAATTAGATTAGTATAGGAAAAATAAGAGCCCGGTCAATGCAAAATATTTTTATGTTATATGTATGTTTATTTCGAATTGTTTGAATAACATGTCATATAGCTTAGGGTGCCCACTCTTGCATTTTACATGTCATAACATGTCATAGATGCATTATCATTACAGACATAAAAATATGATTTTATGTAATTTAAAATGTTTAAATTAGAATATGATATGCATAGAAATCAATTAATTAGATTAATTGGATTTATGGTTTAAAATTTGAATTTTAATATATTGGGCTTAATTGGTGCATAATAAATTCCATTGGTATATAGGATGGAAACTCAGATATAAATTCCATAGCCGATTTCGAATGGACGGCAATATGTTTTGCACTCGGGATACAATTCCACGTACCATTGGATTTTATAACGCACTAAGATTTATTAAAATATTTAATTAAAATTTTGACATTTTAGAATTCCATAAATTTTAGACTTATTAGTGTTCTAGTATTTTAAGAGTTAAAATATAATAGCTCACTAATACCACTCTAATTAAATTAGTTTAATTGAGTAAAAATATTAGTAGAGACTAATGGAATATTAGTGATACAATTTTAAAAATTAAAATTGGTTAAACTAGTGTAAATAAAAATTATGATTTAGCCGCCATAAATTTATTCACACTAGTTAAAATAAAATATTAGATATTTTATAGATAGAAACCTTTATTTTAAAATAGTAAGTGGGAGAGAGATATACGACAGTATATCCCGCGATCTCCGTTGTTAGTCCAAAAACGTGAGATTCAAAAGGCGCCTCGAGACGGCTTTGTTTTCGTCCCCCTACGGATGGTGTCCATTTTGGGTCAATATCAGGTTTGGGTTCCGAGAGGATAGGGATTCTAGATGTATCGTGTGAACTGACCTACCCTACGACGGCACTTCACTCGTTAAGTCCAAGAATCCCGAAACGATGGGTTACACTCACAAAGGAATAATTAACTATTAATAAAATTCTTTGATCGAATGAAACAGTAGTTGGTTAATATAGGAATAAGAGTTATTCTTGTTGGACAGTTATGACCCATAGCGTCACTATTTGTACAGATCATGGTGTTGTTGTACAAATTAATTATGTGACAAAGGAGATTGCTCTCTTATCATTTGTGATTAGATCACCAAGATGTATAAATGATAGGAGGTCCATATGATTAGATCCTGGATTGAGATGATATGAGACAGTATCAATCCACGAAGGATAAATCTTTAAATATCTCTAGTCAGAGTATTATCGGGATTGGACATCGATAATGTGTAAAAGACTAGTATTACACTTGTGCGCGTTATGAGGGCATAACACCATAGTTCTCATAAATTTTGGTATAGGATACTCATGCAAGTGTAATATGAGGTTGTGTTTTACCGATGGTACGGAAAAACAGCTTCGCTCTGGATAGACCCCTCGGAATTCCATTGGTAGTATGACTATGTGTCTATGGAAGTCCGAAATCAGGGTAGGTGTATTTGGTCTTAACCTGAGACTTGCACCGCTAATACTTACGACAATCAATATACATTGGTTTTGGTCGTCCAGGGCTTTAACAGGTTCTGTGTATGCCTCTTATGGATATATTGAGAATCGTAGTGTGTTGGGTGTGATGTCAAGACGGAAGTATCACTCCAGTCATATGGAGATGATGGTCACGTATGATACGGTACTGGTTCTCTTATATGCTGCAGCTATCGGGATATTATGACTAGGTCATGTATATTTGATTATAGAGACTAGTTTCCAGAGATCTGATATGTGCTTCGTATGGGGCAGACACAATTCCAGCCCAGGCCTAGCACTTGACATCCGATACTGGATCGAAATACGCAATACTAAGTATACTATGCCTGATATAGATCACTATATTCCTGTAAGGATATTTCTGGAGAATTGGGTAGGCATGGCGCTTTGCTAGAAGCCAACCTTGTCTTGTAAATCAGTATAAATTTTGTACTAGGTACTTACGTGTTTGGATAGTCCGACGACCGCATTTACTGCCAACATATCCGGGGATCTCATGGGTCGCTTCCCAAAGATTCACCGATGATGTATGACTCGCACTTTAATTAATCTGGGATTAATTAGATGAGAGAGAAAATTAATATGGGATTAATTGCGGAGATATTTTATCTAGGATAAAATATCATTTAAAAATAGATAACGATTAATTTGGAATTAATCGATAAAATAATATATTCGATATATTAAGCAAAATTGAATTTCGACGTGGAATTGAAATTGGATTTTAATTTGGGCGAACGATTTAATTTAGAATTAATTCATTAGCGACATGAATAGTGATTTCGCTAGGCATAATCATTTAATTACGTCGTAACGAAAAATTCGTTAATTTGGAATTAGCGAACCCGAGCCCGGGATTGTTTGGGAGCGCATTCGCATTTCAAATTCGAGTGTGGCACGCAAGTCACATCAAGTGTCAGATCGCTAGTCGTATCTAGCATCACATCATTCATCAATCAAGTGATAGATGTCTTTCACTTTGAGTGATTGACACCAGTCACTATTCATTGATTGATGGTAAGTGATGTGAGTGGTTGAAGCCTTAATGGCTTGACTTTTGGAAATAGAAAAATTTGTGTATTTGATTTTGGAAATTCATTTTAACAATTTTATCCATCTAACAACCAATCCATCTCTCTCAACTCTTCTCTCTCTCTCGGCCTTAGAGGCCTTTTTCTTCTCTTCACTGGTTCAGCAAAACCGTGATCCATGGAGAAGCAAAAGTCATGATTTTGTTGCAAAATCAAAGGTGCTAGCACACATCAGAGTCTTACGAAGGTGATAGGGAACCGTACACGTGGGCAAGGAATCAACACAAAGCTTGGAGCTGAAAATTGATGATTTCCGATTCTTGGAGAGCACAAACCAGTGAGTTTGCCGAGCCTTGGAGAAGGAGCAAAAGATTTTTGTTCATCACCGCATCGACTCAACCGATCATTGTGAGTATTCCACAACTTCCTTTGATGTATTCACTTTGTATTTTCATTGCTTGATATGATCTTGGGATGCTTAGACAATTCCAACAATTCCCGCATATATTAAATTGACTGAGATTGTCTCAATCTATCATGTAAGTACTTGACCTACCCTACGGCGGCACTTACTTGTGGGATGATAGATTTTCGTGGCATAGTAATTCTCTTAGGTTTCTAATTCATTATTCATGGTTCATGCATCATGTTTAATTTTATGCTAAAATTATTTGATGATTTTAATATACGATGAATGAATGTTAAATGCATGTTTAATTTATTTTCAGCCATGGTTTCTCCAATTATTTCCAAACTCTCAAACGATAAATTAATGGGAGAAAACTATGTTAAGAGAAAATTAGCATGAACGCTATCCAGGTCTGTGAAGACCTAAAGTTTTTCCTGACGGAGGAGAGTCCTCCCGAGCCGGCCAGAAATACTGGCCAAGCTATGCGCGATACCTACCAGAAATGGGTCGCAGCAATGAGAAAGCCTGCTGTTACTTGCTATAAGGGATGTCTGAGGTTCTTGCTACAAAGCATGAACCTATGGCTCTAGCATCTCAGATGATGGAGTCATTGCAGGGCATGTTTGGGCAGCCTTCGGAGCGTCAACACCATGAGGCTATGGTCTCAGCGATGACTGCTAGGATGAAGGATGGGACATTAGTCCGAGAGCATGTCTTAAGGATGATGACCTATCTCAACAATGTTGAAACCCATGGAGCTCGTATTGACGAGCGTAGCCAGGTGACCATGATTATGGAAACTCTTCCGAAGAGTTTCCTGCAGTTTAAAAGCAACTATGTTATGAACAAGTTGACTTTTACTTTGACCCAACTGCTTAATGAGCTAACCCATTATGAGTCCATGCTTGTGGATCCTCGTAAGTCCGGTGCAGAGGCAAATGTTTTCGAGTCTTCTAAATCTGTAAAGATGAAAAAGAAAAGCACTGGGAAGGCTAAGGGAAAGCCCATGAAGAAGAAGAACAAGAAAGGCTCTAAGGATGCCAGACCCAAAAGAAAATGTTTCCACTGCAACAAGAATGAGCATTGGAAAATGAATTATCCTAAATACCTTGCTGAGCTAAAGGAGAAAAAGGAAACAGGTAAATATGATTTACTCATTATTGAATCTCTATTAGTGGAGGATGATAAATCCGCTTGGATTGTTGATTCTGGAGCCACTAACCATGTTTATTCTTCTTTGCAGCTACTTGATTCATGGAAGGACCTTGCTGAAGGTGACCACACCATGAGGGTCGGGACAGGGGATGCCATTTCAGCAAGAGCAGTGGGAGTTTCTAGTTTAAATTTCATGAATAATATTTATTTAAATTTGAACAATGTGTTATTCATTCCTGGTTTTCGCAGGAATTTGATTTCTGTTTCTAAACTTTTGGATGATGGTTATTCAATTTCTTTTAATAGCAATTGGTTATTATTGGTAGAAATGGATTAACTATATGCACAGGAAACTGAGAAAATAACTTGTATATGTTAAGACCGTTAACACATAGGTCGCTGTTCAATGCTGAAATGTTTAAGGTTGAGAAACCTAAAACTAAATGGCCAAAGATTTCTCACGATGACAGATATCTATGGCATCTTATACTTGGTCATATCAACCTTGACCGGATAAATAGATTGATAAAGAACGGAGCCTTAAACCAGTTAAAGATCGGGACTTTACCAGTTTGTGAATCCTGTTTAGAAGGAAAAATGACCAAGAGACCTTTTACTGGAAAATGTATAAGAGCCAGTCAATCACTTGAGCTAATACATTCGGACGTTTGCGGACCGATGAATGTAAGAGCCCGAGGCGGTTATGAATACTTCGTCACATTCATTGACGATTATTCAAGATATGGGTATGTCTACCTAATGCATCACAAATCAGATACCTTTGCAAAGTTCAAAGAGTATCGTGATGAGGTTGAGAGCCAATTAGGTAAGACAATCAAAGCTCTACGATCGGATCGTGTAGGGGAATACCTCGACAGAGATTTCGAGGAATTCTTAATTGAGCACGGGATAGTATCCCAGCTCACAGCGCCTGGAACACCACGACAAAATGGTGTTGCAGAGATGAGAAATCGGACCCTACTAGACATGAGGAGATCTATGTTTAGTTATAGCTCACTACCTAGTTCGTTCTGGGGATATGCACTGCAAACTGCAATGCATATCCTTAATATAGTTCCATCTAAGTCTGTAACTAAGACTCCCTTAGAGTTTTGGAATGGTCGTAAAACTAGTTTACGATATTTCCTCATATTGGGGTGTCCAGCACATGTGCTGAAGAATAAGACCACAAAGTTGGAGGCACGTTCTCAGGTGTGCCTATTTGTAAGCTATCCTAAGGAGACTAGGGGTGGATTCTTCTACAGTCCTGATGATAACAAAGTATTTGTATCGACAAATGCTATGTTTCTAGAGGAGGACTATATGAGGGAGTTTAAGCCTCGAAGTAAGGTGTTACTCGAGGAGTTACTTGCTGGTTCGACCAGCACGCCATCGTCAATGAAAATTGACAAATACATAGCACATTCGACATCTGAGAGTCAGATGCAAGCTCGTTAGAATGATCTACAGCCTAGACGCAGTGGGAGGGTTGTACGACAACCTGATCGCTACCTTGGGGTTGGAGAGGCACAAGTTGTCGTATCCAACGATGGCATAGATGATCCATTGACCTATAGTAGTGCAATGGATGATTTTGACAAAGAGGAATGGCTCAAAGCCATGAATCTAGAGATGAAGTCCATGTACTCCAACTCAGTCTAGGAACTTGTAGACCAACCTGATGGGGTAAAACCCATAGGTTGCAAGTGGATCTACAAGAGGAATAGGGCATCAGATGGGAAGGTACAGACCTTCAAGGCTAGACTAGTGGCCAAGGGTTATACCCAGATAAAGGGAGTTGACTATGAGGAAACTTTCTCACGAGTAGCCATGCTTAAATCCATCTACACTCTTCTATCCATTACCGCATATTATGACTATGAAATTTGGCAAATGGATGTCAAGACTGCATTCTTGAATGGAAATCTTGATGAGAGTATGTATATGGTACAACCAGAGGGGTTCATCGCCCAAGGTCCAAAGCAAAAGGTTTGCAAGCTGAAAAGGTCCATTTATGGACTAAAGCAGACATCTCGATCTTGGAATATAAGATTTGATACCACGATTAAGTCTTATGATTTTGAGCAGAATGTTGATGAGCCTTGTGTATACAAGCGCGTCATTGACGGGAAGGTGGTTTTTTCTTGTTTTATACGTCGATGATATTTTACTCATTGGGAATGATATAAAGATATTATCAGACGTGAAAACCTGGCTAGCTAACCAATTCCAAATGAAAGATTTGGGAGAGGCCAGTTATGTTCTTAGGATTCAGATACTTCGGGATCGCAAGAAACGACTGTTAGCTATGTCTCCGGCATCCTATATCGACAAGATCCTTGTGCTATTTGGGATGCAGAATTCCAAGAAAGGTAATCTGCCTTATCGGCATGGAACTCATTTGTCAAAGGAATAGTCTCCTAAGACACCTCAAGATGTTGAGGAAATGAGACATATCCCATACGCCTCAACAGTTGGTAGTCTCATGTATGCTAAGTTATGCACGAAACCGGACATCTATTTTACAGTGGGAGTAGTCAGTAGGTTTCAGTCAAACCCAGGATTGGATCACTGGGTGGCTGTGAAACACATTCTCAAGTATCTTAAGAGAACGAAAGATTATATGCTTGTGTATTCCGGTGAGGATATGATCATAAGGGGATATACAGACTCTGATTTTCAGACAGATGTCGATTCTAGGAAATCTACATCTGGATCAGTGTTCACCCTAGGTGGTGGGGCTATAGTATGGCGGAGTAAAAAGTAATCTTGCATTGCTGACTCCACTATAGAGGCTGAATATGTAGCAGCTTATGAAGCAGCTAAAGAAGCAGTCTGGCTCCATAAATTCTTGGGAGACCTGGAAGTTGTTCCAGATATGGATAGACCATTCACACTCTATTGCGATAATAGTGGTGCGGTGGCAAACTCTAAAGAACCAAGAAGCCACAAAATGGGAAAGAATATAGAGAGGAAATATCATCTCATCGGGGAGATAGTGCAGAGAGGAGACGTTACCGTCACAAAGATTGCATCCGCAGAGAACCTGGCTGATCCGTTTACAAAGACCTTACTGGCTAAGGTTTTTGAAGGTCCCCTAGATGGTATAAGATTACGTGACATGTCCCATTTTCTCTAGTGCAAGAGGGAGATTGTTGGGATGTATGCCCTAGAGCTACATGTGATGTAAACGGTTGTAGGACACAGATGTTGACGATATTGTTCTAGGCTCGGGGCCTAGTTGGGAGTACGGAGTAGCCTGCGGGGGAACTAAACCGGAGAAATAATGGAGTCGCCACCCAGTGTAAACTGGGACAAAGATTTAAGGCCGCACTCACCCCTCGCAAGGGAAGACCTCAAATCGTTGGGTTTGGAATGGTCTCTTACTTAATGTCACTTGTAATGATGTGATTTGTACAATATCTCAACCAAATCTATGAAACATGCTTAAGAACAACCTATATCTAGTTCATGTTTATAAAGATAAATCCTATGTCTAAGTTTGCATGCTTGAAAAGTAAGTTATCACCACGGCAAACACACAATAACACACGGCAATCTCATACTTCAATCATATAATACGGAAAGCAAATAACAACCTAAACATAATGTAAATCCCAACACAAAATATTCTAACCATGCTTAAAAATAAACAACTAAATCATACTTAAATAATAAATAACATACTAGACTAAATCATGCTCAAATACAAAGTTTTGATGAAATGAAATACATGTCTCTCAAGTGGTACGTGGCATTGTATCCCGAGTACAAACCGAAATACCGTCTATTCGGATTCGGCTATGGAATTTACGTCCGAGTTTCCATCCGATATACCACAGAAGAAAACACGTATTCCGTTCATCCAGAATTCACATCATTCCTCAATAAACGACTCTCATTCGATAATATATTAAAATAAATAAAAGAAACGAAAGATAATAAATAAAGAAGGTGCCCTCAGGTCTAACCTCTTTTGTCGTCTCTTGAAAGCGCGTTACATGGCCGTCGGAAGGGTTGATGTTCCAAAACTTTTCGGGTTCACTAATCCAACGTTTTTCCTCGCTGTTTCGCTATTTGGGCTGCTGTTTTCACTCCGTTTTGCTGCTGTTTTTATTATATTTTTTTGTCACTATTTTTTGGGTGATTAAAGGACTGTTTTGGCGATTTTTAAGGGGGATTGGGCTGCTATTTTTGGACTGTTTTAAGGCTAAAAACTGGCAGTTTATGTGGCAGTTTCAGGGTGTTTTCAGGGCTGTTTTAAGGGTCTAATGTGCGGTAATTTTAGATGTAATATGCGGCTGAACTGGATGAAAGGTGCGGCAGTTTTTGGGGCAGTGTAGTGAGCAGTTTAGGCGTGCAGTAAGGTGGGGTTTGCGGCAGTTTAAGGGGGCTGTGATGTGTGACTATAGGCAGTGAATGGGCGGCTGAACTGGGCAGTATGTAGGGGGTTTATGGTGCGGTTTTAGGCAGTGAATGGGCGGAAATCCAAGGTTTTTTTGGTGGTGATGTGGACGGCAATGAAGGTGATTTCTGTTTGTCTTGGGTGTGAGTGAGCTTTGATTGTTTCTTGTGAGAATATTGTGTGTATGAGCTAGGTTTATTTTCCTTGTATTTTCGTAGGAATCAGCCAGGGTCTTGGATGTGTGGTGAATCCTTCTTTTTATAGGCAAAGGGATGAGGGCTTTCCTTGTTTGAGAAGGAGAATGATTTGTGCATTAAAGGGAATATCTTTTAAATTAGTATGTGATAAGGAAAATCTTTTAATTAGGGAAGTGATTTGATTTAATTTGATTTATTCTTTTTTAGTTAGGGATATGATTTGGTTTAATTAGGCAAGGGATCCATGGGATTTCTTTAATTTAGGAAGGGGATTTGGCTTGATTTATGCATGTGTTTAATGTGTGTTTTGTTATTTAGGAAGGTGTATTGGGCATGTGGCTTAAGTCTTTGGGCGTGTGGGCTTGGTCCATTTGGTGGGCTTGAGTGTTTGGTTTAGTGATGTGTGGGTTTGGTGTGTGTCTTGTAGGGTGTTGGGCTAAGGATGTGTTTTGAAACAGAGGTCCAACAAGCGAACCTGAAGCTAATCCAACGAATTAAATCCAACAATAATGTCAATTCTTGACTCTTCCCTTCCGACGTCCGTTTCCCGCGGCTTCCACAATTAAAGAGGTAGTGTCTCTATGTGAGACTCATCATCGGGGCTTATATGCAAAAATGCAGTGCCTGCAACGGTTTTATATGTTTTGAAATAAAACGATGCATTATTCATTTATCAAATTATTTTTTTAGTTTTCGCATATTATAAATCATCTTGAATACCCTAGATTACTTATGTGCCATCAGACTTAGTGTATAAGTGTCATACACAAGAGGATTTAAGTCTGAAGTTAGCAATCTTAAATAGTCCATAGAGAGCAAACAAATAGGGTACTTTTGTGGTTTATCTATAGCTGCGGTCCATTCTATATTTGTATGGCGATCTTGATCTGGATCGTCCATGTAGAGACATGAGAATGGAGGCACCTTGTATGATGTAATCATATAGGATTGGACCAAGATGGAAATGACATTCTTATAATATCCGTTAAACCAAGAAAGTCATTTCGATCTAATAGATGGTCATATATAGATTGATCTTAATCCTGAGTGTACTACGAACTCCTACATGGCAGGCTATGTCCTTTGATTTACAAAGGTGAGGTTGGTGTAGCAGTCCCGACCAATAGCTACGTATTTTGGGGGCATGGTCTGTTATGTAGCTGGGGACGTTTTACATGGATATGGAGTTCACTCCTTCTTGCGAGAAGTAGAGGAGTATCTTTCTTAAGGGTTGATTCGGTGCTTGAGCGATTTGAGCGCTCAAGTCTTTATGTTACGAAAAAAAAGATTAAAATTCATAATGGTTATGATTAAATCATTCATTAGAGAATCAATAGTACTTAAGGTAAAAAATAATTAGAGGGGTATAACGGACATTATGACCCGAATCTAATTACGAGATACTCGTGAAGGGTCAATTCGTATGTAATGACTATATCGATGGACACCGACTTGGTTTGGCTTAATATATCATCTACGGCAACGAGAGTGCAACCTCAGGTTTTTAGTGAAATAACCCGGAGTTAATAATTCGGAATATTTAATTAAAAGCTTAATTAATATTTTGAGATTATTGGACCTCGGAACCGTAGGTCCATTTGGTCCCCGTGCTAGCTCGATTTACTATAGTGGATTTAGTATAATTGGATAGTCTAATTATATACTAACAAATGTATAAATATTATTAATATGATTAATAATATTAATTTTGTTACACTTGAAACATTATATTAAAAGTTAATATAATGTTTTATTAAATTTGAACACATGTTATTTAATTATATAAGATATAATTAAATGGAAGGTTAAGTTAGTAATTTCCAAATTGTGGGTTTTGGAAATCCTTGGATTTAATTTGGAACTTACACATTGTTAAAAAGGAATTTAACCTTTTTATTTTGTAACATCTTTTCTATTATGGAAAGTAAATATTAATGTTACAAAATTTTTTATTTCATTACATGTGTGGCCGATTTTTAGAGGAAAAGAAAAGGGAAGAGTTTTATTTGTTTTGGCAATTAAATCTCTTATTTGGATGTTACACCTTTTTGAAAGGTAATGACATATTTAATTTATATAACATCTTTTTATTATGGCAATTAAATATTAGATGTTACAAAATTAAATTAAAATTATAGCCTTGGCCGATTTCATCTTATGGGAGGGGAGCGGTTGATTTGTTTTTGGAAACAATTTAACCTAAGTATATAAAGAAAATTTGATTTTCTTTTTGGCAATCTCTCACTCTTGAAAACCCTAGCCTTCATCTTCTTCCTCATTCTCTCTCAATAGTTGAGAAAAGAAAAATAAATTAAGTGTGATCAAATCTCTAAAACGTTTAGGGATTTATTTTGTGAGTGTAGCCCACACTACCTTCCGTTGGTAACAAGATATAGCTCGGAAGACTTTGTGGTGTTCAACCAAAACTTATTCTCTTCATCTCTCATTGACTCACGGTAGTGAGCATAATTTTTGCTCACTGTCGCCACTTGCTAGTGTATTTCGGGGCTCGATTTGGTTTCGTATCGATTCGGAATTTTGGAAACACTTGGGGACATTTTGGGGCTGTGTTAGGACTGATTTTTGAGTGAAAAATCAGACCTGAAATATCCTTGCTGGTCACAAAAATCAGGGGCTGATTTGGGTGCAGTTCGGGTGCGTAATGGGTCCAAAATAGTTCAAAATTTCACTACAATTCGGGGGCTGTTTGGGACTATTTCGGGGGCATTCCGGGGCTGAAATCTTGTCCGAAACAGAACCAAAATTTCAGTGCACCTACTGGTTGCATTCGGCTAAAGGAAGGGAAAAGTAGAAAAAAATTTCAAGTCCGATCAGTGTGCCTTAGCCGCTTCCGCTGCGCGAGGAAAGCGTTTCCTACATTTATTCCAGGTCTTTATTCCCGAACAGTTAGTGATATGAGATGGTTCATTCTTGAACCGTTACTTGAGTTGAGATGGTTCATTTTTGAACCATTCTTGAGTTGAGATTGTTGCCATTCCGGGTTGCTCCTCTTTGCCGCCTTTTTTCCTTTTTTCTTCAAAAACCTACGAATACAAAATAAAAATTATGTGTATGTGATGTGTATGCATGTATGCATGGATGTATATCCTATTCCAATGGGTTAGGCCTTCCTTGTGCTCTTAAATGTCTTCGGTCGCCCCATAGGTCTCATGGCTCAAGATCTCGTTATGTCCCTGATTCACGAGGTGGTAGATTGGTCGCCCCAGAGTTGGTTTAGCTTTCTGCTCTCCGCTGCCTGCACTGGGTCACGGTGAATTACACTTTTTTTTTAAAGCGGGCTCATCCTTTTGGGATTCTGAAAGTCATGTCTTCTGATTCCCAGATTTTCAAAATATGCCTTCTCTCAGAAGAGTTTGCTGCTATTCTTGGCTTGGATTTTTTTTTTACTACCCTTCCGGCGATGTTGTGTTTCCAATGTCTATACCTTCGGGAAGCCTTCGAAGTTTTCCTTATTTTGCAGGTTCGTACTATCTTTTGCTTAAGATGTCTCCCAATAGTTACACATATTATTGTCCTCAAAGAATGCCCAGTAATGAAACCAGAGAACCTTCAAAGCACTCAATGCAACTCAAATCTGAGTTTTTGAATAAATGATCTAAGCTAGACTCAAAGTGTGTGTGTTTAAAGGTTCATTCGCTGGTTGATTCTCAAGTAAGCCAACTCAATGATTTCGTTTCAAAAATTGGGATCGATGGGTCAAACCAACCTAGAAGTCTCAAGTATGCTCTATAATTGCTTTTATGTGCTCAATATGATATGGTTTTCTTTATCTTTTCTTTTATCTCTCTCTTTTTTTTTTCAACAGACAATACCCTTTAAGGTAGCATTTATCCTCATTGTGGTCCTAATACTCGCCCATGGGTAGCTTCACGCTTATAGGTTATAGGTGGTTTATTTTTATTTTTTGCTTTAGAGACTTTTATTTTATTTTCAACCATACCACACATCATAACACAAGAAAATCAGGATAGACATCTAAGAAAACAATCATTCATCGACCTATAATTTCTTCAACTAGTCACATTGCCGACTACTCAGGTTTTCACTGCTATAAACCTATGATTAAGTGCTTACGAGTCTAACATAGATCAATTACTCAAAGTATCAGATAAAAGCACATCAAGAACTTATCGTTTCTAAGATTTCACCCTAAATCAAACGATTTCATCATTGGACTTATGCCTAACTATTAAGGATTAAAAACAAACAATTTTTTTTCTTTTTTTTTTTTCTTTTTTTTCTTTTTTTTTTCTTTTTTTTTCTATTTTTTTTTGGCTGATGGCCCCCAATGGTCTTTTAATTCTTGCCGTAATTTTTTCTGTTTCTCGACTTCCTCTTCCCCGATATCCATGTTTGCTAAACTCTTCTTGACAAGTCTTCCATCTTCTCTAACCCAACGGATATCTATAATGGCTTTTGAGACACGGGGTTAACATGATGCGTGTATGCATGAGATGCGAGTGGTTATCAAAACAACATATATCCTTCCGACCTTATTCCTCCTACACTCGTGGTAAGTCCATTTCTGTCCTAGGTATGGCTTATTTCATGTACCAATGTGGGGTACAAAAAATCGTTCTCTCCTACGCTACAAGGGTGAACCTTGCCTATCTCAGTCCCTTCCCATCGGTAAAAGACAAAGACCGTCCATTTACAACATGGACTAAGCCTATTATGGGATCGTGCCATTGTCTAGAAACGATGAATTGGGTTTTCGGTAATCACGGTCATGGGGATGGACTTGGAGATATCCAAAATTATACAAATATGCCGTAACAAGGTGTATCCTTCCTGAATGAAAGCTAGTGCGGATATCGGACTCATGCTTCTAGCATATTTGGATTATGATTGGATCTCTAAGCCCATCAAGGTTTTCATAAAAGTTGGCCCATTATTATCATTCAAAGCATTCAATCATATTATCGCGAGGTGCAAACTTGTCCCAGTTGAAAAGGCCTAACAGGTTTACACTTTTGCAATAAGGTGACTAAACAACTTCAAATGATAGGGGGCCCACCCAAAACAAAGTGGCCCATCGATATTTTGAAAACTTTTGGCCCAATCGTCATAAGACATAAACTCGTCCACAGTTTAAATGGCCTAACAAGTTCGTATCTCATGACAAGAGTTCCAAATGGATCCAAATGATGATGGTCTCAAACACAAGTATAAGGTATAGCTTCTATAGGATACACGACTATGGTTCAAATGTGGGCCTATAGGGGTATAGATAAAGGCTCCCGCCGACGAAGGGTTGCCCACAACTAGGTCTCCCCACTCAAGGGTTCGAGCGACCAAGTGAGCACACTTTTTTATACCCTAAGGTACGTGCCAATGATTGATGATGCCATATAACAATCCGATGCCTCGAACGAAAGTGACTTCACGATATATGACGCCATCATGGTAAAAAGGGTATGCAATAAATGAGATTAGGTTAACTAAAGCAAAAACCACAAGCATTAGAAGGCATTATTTCGGGGCCAATTCTCTATCCCCAGTGGAGTCGCCAGACTGTAGACACAGAGATGGGGTGACGCTGCCCAAGCTCGCGGCCAGTTGGGAGTACAGAGTAGCCCGCGGGGGGGGGGGGGGGGCTAAATCGGAGAATAAAGGAGTCGCCACCCAGTGCAAAATGGGAAATTATTTAAGGTCGCACTCACCCATCGCAAGGGAACACCTCAAACCGTTGGGTTCGGAATGGTGATGAGTGATATTTATATCACAATTTCCCACTCATTTAATCTAATATTTTGTATAGTTTCTCGGGTTTGATGAACGTTTTGATGTGTTTTATTGTTATTTTGCAGATAAATAAAGTTTGGACAGCACTGGAGGCAATTTGGGGCAAAACCGGACAAAAATGCGTCAACAGGGTTATTTTGGTCTTCTTCGCGTCGCGACGCTGGAGCACTGCGCGCCGCGACGCCCAGCGTGTGCCGGTTCTGCTAAAATGCGCCATGGTCAACGGGTCAACAATTTGAAAAGTTTGACTTTGCTAAAATGCGCCGTGCCACGTGTCACCATCACATCCGATCTGCTAACGTGCGCCGTGACACGTGTCAACATCATATGCTGCCGACACTCTGAATGACACGTGTCGCCTCGTCATCAGCCATGTCATCGGTCAACGAGTCAACCAGCCACGTGTCATGCCACGTCATCAGACACGTCAGCAAGTCAACCACGTCATCGCCACGTCGCCTCCACGTCAGCATGACGTCAGCATGACGTCATCACAATAATTGAGAATTAGCCGCCTTGACACGTGTCGCTTGCACAGTCAGCCGCCTTGCTACGTGTCGCCGTCTCATTGTGCCACGTCGACAAATGAGCGTCGCGACGCGCAACGCCTTAGCGTCGCGACGCGCGAACAGTACCCGAACAGTAAATTATTTTTGCTATAAATAGGCCGCGAATTTTCAGTTTTTAAGTGTACCTTTCTCTCACTTCTTCTATGTAATTAGGAAGTGTTTCTCTCTCTAAATTTCTTTTAATTTATTTTTGTAAATTTTAATTACGTTCTGTAATAATAATAATTTACTTTCTTTATTTTACAGTTTTTACTATTCACTATGAGGAGGTAACTTCCCTATGCTAGGGTGAAAGGTAATTATTTTACTATTGCTATTTAGATTAATCTCCTTAAAAATAATATTTTACTATTTAAAATTCTGATTAATAAAGGAATACCGCTATATTGGTCGGTTGGTAATTTAATTTTAATCTGGTTTAAACCTGACTAATCAAGGAATACCGCTATATTGGTCGGTTGGTAAATTTATTTTCTGTTGGTTTGAACCTGATTAATAAAGGAATACCGCTATATTGGTCGGTTGGTAAATTTATTTTGGTACCGCCTTTATGGCTGGATTAGGGACAAATATTACCACCTATATGGCTGGTTGGACTTAATTTGACTTAATCAGGATACCGCCAGATTGGTCGGTTGGTAAAATATATTATCACAGTTTATATATTATTTTATGGGAGATATCTAAATTAGTAGTAGTAAAAGTAATTCCTTTTGCCTTAGCATTTTTATTTCATTTGTAATTTACTTTTTAACATTTTCATTCACCGCAATTACTTTTCAGCATTTTCATTTTATGTCTTTTAAGTTTTTACTATCCCTAGCTATGTGTCATAACTAAGTTAGTAATCTAGGGTTGTGATGAAATCCAATATCACCGGTTTATAAGGGTTAAATTATAATTTGGGTAATATAAAGATTTATTTATTGAGTCTTACTCTTAATGCTTTTTATTAACTGGCCACTAATAAAATTGATAAGGTAAACTTAAAATGAACTAGACATAGGGATTTTAGGTTTAAGACCTCAGACTCAATAACCCACGATCTTCCTTGAGGATAGATAACCCTTTAATAGATTTCCTTACAGGATAGAAATATACCTGTTGGGCGGGGGTAGCCATAATTGGAACTTAATATTAATGAATCCAGTTAATTTGATTAACATAGACATATGGTTTAATTAGGTTAAATTGGATATTTGTAATTGACCATCGGAAGAGGCTTTTACATAATTTAGTGTTCCAGGTTAATAAATCAATATTTTACCCAATTATAAAATAACCACTTCATCTTTAAATAATATTGGAATAAATCACAACCCTAGATAGTTTTTAATATTGAATTTTCTTAAAATCAATCTTAAAACAATTTTCATTTACTCATTTTAAATTTAGAATCGTCACCTTTTCAAATCAATCAAACAACCTGTTAGATACTGGTAATCATTTGGCCCAATAAATTGATAACAAAAAGGTTTTAAGTCCTCGTGGGATCGATACTTTTTATACTACTTGAACGATACGTACGCTTGCGTTATACGTGTGTGTTTACGCCGGTCAAATGGTCCCTTACTTATGCCAATTATAATGAACGGGTTTACGCAATGATGTAACTAAGTCTTATGCAATACATGCAAGATAATTCAAATAACACACAAGTTTGCAAACCCATAAACATAAATAAAAATGAAAGCAAATGCATAATTCCACAAGTATATTAAACAAAAAAGTGCGATAATGTAAATTAATAATAACAGTAAAGACGTTAATATTAAATAGAGATATTTAAGCACATGATGCAAAAAGAAATAACTAAAGAGGCAAACATGCATAAAATATGATGAAAGAGTTTGTCCAATGTGTGTGCGTTCGTGTAGTATTCGAGAACACGTTCGAACGAGGTGGGATATGATGCATGGTCAAAAAGAATGCATGCGTTCGAGTAGCGTTCGGAAATGTGTTTGAACGAGATTAAAAATGTGGCATTTATAATGACATAAACACGTGTGTGATTATTTCTCAAGCGGTACGTGGAGTTGTATCCCAAGTACATATCGCACTACCATCCATTCGAATTCGGCTACGGAATTTATGTCTGGGTTTCCATCCGATATACCACAAAAGGCAACACTCAAGCAATAACCAATGCAATCATGGAAATAAATGTGAAGTGATACGGCAGAATAAATAAAGATAACTAATAGAATGAACACGAAGCGATAACCAAGAAAGGGCAATGGAAAGGCGCATAATTAAATAAATAACACAAAGGAAATACACGATGACAAATACGATAAATAAATAAATAAATAACAAAAAAGGAAAAATAATGGTAGAATAAAAGGAGAAGAGATGTGACCAAGAGACTTGGCCGACATCTATATAGGATCTTGTATGCCCAGTTGGATGTATTTCACATCCAACCAAGCATACCTCATCCGGCATGGCAAAATATCGTGGTAAAGACTGCCCTCAGGCATTTCCCGTAAATGGGGGACCTTTAATCCGATGTAAATAGCCCTTGCGCATTAATAATCAGCGATAAAAAAATAAATAATGAAATAATAGGTGGAAAGTAAATAGCGGAATACTAAACACAAACAATAAATGAACACAAAAATTAAATAACAAAATATTAAAGAAATGAGCCCTCAGGTCTTACCTTTTAAGTTGCTTCTCAGGAGTGCGTCGAGACGTCGCCGGAAGGGTTAATGCTCCACTGTTTTTTCCTAGTTCACTGATTTGTTGTCTCTGCTATTTTGGGCTGCTGTTTTCTCTATTTTCTTCGCTGTTTTTCTGCCGTTTTGGCTTACTATTTTGAGTGATCTTGGGATTTTTTTGGACTGATTGTTCGGTGGTTTAGGAGGCTGTTTGCTCACTGGTTTTGTGTGATTTTTTGGTGACTGGATGGTTGATTTCTTCTCGGTTTTGAAGCTGGTTTGAAGGGTTTGTGTTTTTATTTGTTTCGATCAGTGTTGGGTATTAGGTTTTGTTTGTTTGTATTTGATCTGGTCGGTTGGTCTTAGGGTTTATCGTGTGTGTGTTATTTTTGTGAAGGCTGAAGGGTGTTGTTTGACGTGTTTATGGTGAGCGATGAGAGAGTTGTGTTACCGAATGAGAGAGAGATAGGAGTCGAGAGAGTGTTCTACTTTGTGTATTGGTTTTGGGTGAGTGGTCTGTGTGCGTGAGTGAGTGAGTGGTCTCTATGTGTGTTGAAGGCGTGCGTATGTTTAAGAGAGTTTATTAGGGCTGCCGAGTGTGTTTAGTTGCTGTGTGTGCGTTGATTTGTGTGTTTTATGGATCCATGTTGCTTCACGTGGATTTGGTTTTGGTCACTGCTGAGTTGCCGTGAGTGTCTAGGGGAGGGAGAGAGACAAGTCAGTGGAGAGAGTTGCCGAGTGTGCGGTTATTAGTTTAGGGTTTTTGACGTGTGTTTGTGAGTGGCCAGAGAGAGAAGAGAGGTGTGAGAGAGGTAGAAGAGAGATAATAGATATTAGGGTTTTGTCTTTTGTTTTCTATGTTTTGTGTACTGCCGAGAGTTGTTTAAAGAGAGAGGAGAGAGGGAGGCAGTGTGAGTCTCAAGGAAGGAGAGCCCTTAGGGTTTAGAATGGTTATGTTTTTATAATGGTGTGCTAGAGTTTGCCAAGTAAGGAAATAAATCATATAAAAAGGGATGTATTTTATTAAGTTATTTAGGGAAAGAATTTGTGTAATTTTGGTGGGGATTGGATTCAAAATATTTTTAAATTTGGAAAGAGATTTGGTAGAGATTTTGGCATGTGTTTTATTTATCTTGGATTGGGCTTAGGCGTGTGGGCCTAGAAGGGTTGCATGGGTTTTGGATGGGTGTGTATAGGTATGTGGGCATGTATGGGTTGCGGGGGTTTTGGGCCGAGGCTAACATTTAAAACAGAGATCAATCAAGCGAACATGAGGCTAAACAAATGAATTAAACTTGATAATGTATTAATTTTTGAATTTTTCCTTCCGACGTTCGTTTCCCGCGACTTCCGTAACTTATCGGGTAGTGCCTCCATACGAGGCTCATCATTGGGCTTTATGCAAAAATATAGTGTCTACATTTGGTCCATTTGTGATTACTCGGGTTTTACCATATTGAGCTATAGAGTTACTTGATCCCAACACCAATGATATTCAAATTTAACAGCCAGTGTGTCAAGCACTACTGGGGAGAATAATTTGAGTGACAAAAATAAAGTGTCACACTTTCAGATCCAGTTTAACGTTCGAGCAGTCATGTCCAGCTGACGACATTAAACTCAGCGCTAGCAGAGAGGCAACCCATGCAATTTGTGTATATATTCAGATTTGGTGTGTTTTATTTTTGTGTATTTAATTTGTGTAGGTAAATTCACATTTCAGGATAGAATAAGTTCTTTCAAATAATCACAAGCAATTTCCTTCTCTCCCTCAAAACTCTCTGATGAAAATCTACAAAGATCGCTCGAAACGTATGAGGCTTTTGATAATCAAAGGTATTTCTACTGACATTCGTTGGATCATTGAAGCACGGGTTCGATTGACAGGTGAGTCATCTGAATCTTTTGTGTCATATCTAAAAGAGAATAGCTAAAAGAATAGGTGTTTGCTATAAATTTGCACACATTACATGTAATACTCATTGTCGTTCTTTTGGAATTATGTCTGATAACCGTGAAGATAAAATTAAATTCATTAGGGATGGCTTGAGTAAGGAGTCTTTGGATGACATATCATTGACTCTTGAGACGTATTCCAGTGGATATGTGCATCACGCAATTCACATGTTATATCCACAGTTTCGAAAAGAACGACAACAATTAAGTCTTAGGAATCTGACTTTAAAAGACCATTGACTGATGTAATCACACGCGTATAACGCAAGCGCACGTATCGTTCAAGTAGTATAAAAATATCGATCCCACAATGACTTAATTCCTATAGTTGTTACTAATTATTGAATCTATTTATTTACAAGTATCTAATTGAGATGAGAAGGGAATGATTGCTTGATTGGTTGTTTGAATGTGGGTTTGTTAAATAAAATAAATAAATACAAAAAAGAAAATAAACAAAATACACAAATATCTAGGGTTGTGATTCCACACAATATTATTCTAAAGATGAATTGATTTTCTTATACATGTGAAATAAATTAGTTTTCTAACTTGGAACACGAATATAAGCAAAAGCCTCTGTCGATGGTCAGATACAAACACCCAAATAACCCAATTAATCATATATCGTCGATGGTCAGATACAAACACCCAAATAACCCAATTAATCATATATCTATGTTAACCAAGTTACCTGAATTCATTAAGTTCAAGTTCCACTAGTTGCTACCCCCGCCCGACAGGTATATGTCTATCCTGTAAGGAAATCTATTAAAGGGTATCTATCCTCAACGAAGATCGTGGGCTATTGAATCTAATGCTGAAACCTAAAATCCCTTCGTCAAATTCATTTTAAGTTTACCACATCAATCTTATTGGTGATCAAGCAACAAGAAGCATTAAGCTTAAGATTCAATATACAACTAAAGAATTACCCATTATATAATTAAAGCAATTATTAAGTATGTGAATATTGTGTTTCATCACTTCCATAAAATAAAAATAAAATGCTGGGGGTTATAGGATCCACCTTTACTAATTCTATTTTAGAAATCTCCCTTATTATAATATAGAAATTATCAGTGATATTACCAACCGACCATACAGGCGGTATCCTCATTAGGTCAGATTTTCAATTAAGTCCAATCAACCATAAAGGCAGTGTTATTATTTATCCATAAACCAGCCATATAGGCGATAATCATCTGTCACCTAAAGACCGGCCATATAGGCGGTGTCACATTATGTCAAATAAATAAAACCAGCCATTAAGGCGGTAATCCTTTAATTTGAATTATAATTTCCATATTATAATTAAGGGAGATTGATCTAAACTAAAATAATAAAAGCTTTATCCTCCCCAAGCAGGAAATCTAACTACAAAACATAAAAGAAAAGAAACTACTAATAATATACTGAAAATAAAAATACATAATTTAAATTACAAAAAAATAAACAAACAAGATGCAATCCTTAAATTTCTTACAAAAGCCTAAGGAAAGCATGAGAATTACAAATGAAATGGCTTGGTATTTATAAAAAATTCTAAAGGCTTCCACCAATTTCTCCACCAATTGCTCAACAACCATGGCAACAAATCCTCCACCAAACAAGCAAGTTTGGTGAAAGTTTGATAATTTTTATTTTTATTTATTTATTTGCTTTAAAATTGATTTTAATAATTACAAATAACAAATTTCGGATGTTTCATGAATTTTGGTAATGAAATCTTCAGAATTCGAAATTATTTTATTTTTCAAAGTTGTAGATCTTTGAGTCTTATTTAATCTGAAACTTGAATCACCTCAATCCGATATCGGAGTAGAAAGTTATGGAAAAATATGACAATTACGCAAAGCTGGAATTTCCGAAATTGTACTTCGCCATTTCAAGTTTCCAATCTCCAAAATCAAAATGTCAAGTATCGTTTTTGCCCTTATTTGTTCCATATTTCATCCTAAATGATTCCATTGAGTCCCAAATTTATTTTATCTGTAAAATAAACTAAAACAGATCAAAATATTCATAAAACTCGAGAAACTATAAAAAAATATTAAGTAAAATGGGCGGTAAATAGTGATATATTTTCTGCTCATCACACCCCCAAACCTAATATTTTGCTAGTCCTCGAGCAAAACAACAGAATAAAATAAAATAAAAAACTGAGACTAAATTAAACTATGCCATTTTCGTATGGATCACGGTTGCATTTAGCGTATGCAATAAGCCTTTAAACCCCTAGGTGTCCCTAGTGGACGAGTTGTAGTCTCGTGAGGGCTTACAGTGACGATACCCACAAACGTCAAACTAATGCACACAAAAGCAAAAAGATAATAAAACTAATGCACACAAAAGCAAAAAGATAAGAGAAAAGAGAATAAACAAGTTAGTGACTAAACAGGTGAAACTTCTTATCCAAGTTAGTAATTGTTTTATTTCTTTCTAAATTACCAAATAAGTAAATTCTCAGATTATTTTTACCATTCTCCATACATACAACTAACAAGGTATTAATCAAGTCATTATGCCCACAATATTCATAAGTGTAGTTGAAAAGAGAGTAATATTTTTGTCCTAAAGTTATATCAGAATTCACACATTTTTTTTTAGCAATGGAATATTTTTTTTATTTTTATATTTTTTTTTTAATTTTTTTGATTTTTTTGATTTTTTTTATTTATATACAATATCTTCCATCTATGTAGCGAGCTTTAGGTCAGTGACTCTCAAACCAGTTGGCTTTAGGGCACTAGGTGTTAAGATACCCTTACGGACTTAATTACTCAGGCTTCAGATATATATATTTTTGAAATACCTTCAATCGGTGTAGCGAGCTTTAGGCCAGTGACTCCCAAACCAGTTGAATTTAGGGCACTAGGTGTTAAGACACCCCTACGGACTTAATAACATGGAACTCAGACGTTTTTTTCTTTTTTTTATCCCATCGCTTTTTAGATGCTTCCTCCAATTAAACTAGAGCACGAAATATTACAAGATTTTCAATTACAGCTCATGTCTGTATGTTACTATGGATGTTGATAATACCTGTCAATTGAGTATATGAAGATCCATTTTAGTCAGTTTTATGGAGAATTCATAAATTAAATAATTAAAAAAGAAATAAACAAAAATTAACTTGTTCCGAAATAGGTTGTGATACGTCTCAGGAATGGAAATTCCTTACTCAGTAATTTCACACCAATTTCACCTGATTAATCAAATTAAAAAACACCAAAACAACAAATATTTTTTTGAATTTTTATAAAAATTTTAAATTTTTTGAATTTTCGATAAAATTTGACTAAAAATAACACAATAAAAACAAGATACTAGTCAACTATTCCCTGTTGGTTTTATTCTAGGTCCCAAGATCATCAAACAAGCATGATAAGTGTGGAAATACATATCAAAGAAGTTGCGGAATACTTACATTGATCGGTCGAGACGATTTGGTGAAGAAAAAATTGATTTTGCCTCCTCAAAAACGCAACTGCAGTGACCAGTCCACTGCCTCACGTTTTTCAGTTTTGAGTGTTGAATTTGAGCTCCGAATCTTCGTCGAATGATTCCCGGCTCAGGTGAGTTTCCCTAACACCTTCGCAAGTCTCTCGGAGTGCTAGCTCCACTTGATTTTGCCACAAAATCAAGGCACACATGCTTCCCTTCTCACGCCAAAATGAAGAAACCAGTGAGTGTGTTCACTGCCCATTTGGGCGTGAATGAGAGAGAGAGAAAATGATGAAGAAGAAAGTGTGTTAATTGTTGGTAAATGTTAGAATATATCTTATATACTTTGATTTAATTTATCAAAAGTCAAACAATTGATTTTAAATCATTTGTCATATACCAAATATTTAAAGTTGGTATATGTACATCACCACCAACTTTGAGTGTCCAACACTCAATATCAAACCAACTAACCACATCTTTCATTCAATCAATCACATCAATCAATCAAATGTCACATCACTCAAAGTGATATGTGATTTGACGCTTGATGTGACGAATGATTTGATGCTTGATGTGACTTGCGTTGCCGCACTCGAATTCGAAATACGAATGCGCTCGCAATCACACTCGGGCTCGGGTTTGCTAATTCCCAATTAGCGAATTTTCCGTCGCGTCGTAATTAAATGATTACGCCTAACGAAGTCACTATTCACGTCGCTAACGAATTATTCTAAATTAATTCGCTCGCCCGAATTAAAATCCATTTCAATTTCGCGTCGAAATCCAATTTCGTTCAATATATCGAATATATTAACTTTACTGATTAATTCCAAATTAATCGTTTTCTCTCTTTAGACGATATTTTATCCTAGATAAAATATCTCCGTAATTAATCCAAGATTAATTTTCTCTCTCATCAAATTAATCCCAGATTAATAAATGTGCGAGTCATACGTCATCGGTGTATCATTGGGAAGCGACCCATGAGATCCCTGGATATGTTGGCAGTAAATACGGTCGTCGGACTATCCGAACACGTAAGTACCAAGTACTACGTTCTACCGATTTACAAGACAAGGTTAGCTTCTAGCAAAACGCCATGCCTACCCAATTCTCCGGAAATATTCTTACAGGAATATATAAGGATCTATATCAGGCGTAGTATACCAAGTATCGTGCATATCGGCCCAGTATCGGATAGTCACGTGCTAGGGCTGGGGCTGGATAAGTGTCTGCCCCGTCCGAAGCACATATCGGATGTCTGGTAACTAGTCTCTATAATCGGATATACATGACCTTGTCATAATATCCCGATGGCTGCAGCACCTCAGAGTACTAATACCGTATCCTGCGTGACATCATCTCCACTATGGACTGAGTGATACTTCCGTCTTGACATCACACCCAATACTCTACGATTCTCAATATACTCAGCTTGGCGTACACAGAACCGGTTAGAGTCCTAGACGACCTCAACTAAAGTATATTGATTGTCGTAAGCATTAGCGTGTGCAAGTCTCAGGTTAAGACCAAATACACCTACCCTGATGTCGGATTCCCATAGACACATAGTCATAATACCAATGGGATTCCGAGGGGTCTATCCAGAGCGAAGCTGTTTCCCGTACCATCGGTGAAACACAACCTCCTATCGCACTTGCATGAGTATCCAATACCCAAATATATGAGAACTATGATGTTGTGCCCTCACAACGCGCACAAGTGCAATACTAGCCTATTCCGCATTATCGATGTCCAGTCTCGATAATACTATGACTAGGGATATTTAATGATTAATCCTTCGTGGATGATACTGTCTCATATCATCTCAATCCAGGAACTAATCATATGGACCTCTCTTCATTTATATATCTAAGGTGATCTAATCACAAATGATGAGAGTGCAATTTCCTTGTCACATAGTTAATTCGTACAACAACACTATGATCTGTACAAATAGTGACGCTATGGGTCATATTATCCAACAATCTCCCACTTGGCACATAGCCAGTCACTCAAGTGTCGTACACCCGAACTATGTACGATTCGCTCAAATTGTTGAGGAAAGGTTTTCGTCAGCGGATTTCCATGATTATCGTCTGACGCGATTTATACGATCATCACATCGCCACGATGTATGATCCGAACGAATCAGATGAATATAGTAGTATATATCTGGATCGTCGATGAGACCTTTAATTCCTTAGCCTTGTGCTGACGCCTAGCTCAGCTCCTAACAGAACTATATCTATCTAATTAGATTTATTATCGACCCAAATGGCTTCTATTGCTGCCTCAGCCGCAGCAATAATCTGCATTTGTTGTTTATTCGGCAACAGTATCTTGCTCGGAAGATTTCCAGCTCACTGTCCCGTTTTTCAACTTTATAGTACCGTAGTAGTTAAACTGTTTGGAAATTGCAGCAGTGATCCCAGTCACTTCCAGTCAGTTCTCCTTCTCCATAGTTTTAGACAACATCTTTAGTTCTCTAAGATACTAATAGATGTCTTTAACTTCAATCCAGTGACTATCACTTGGATTGTCCTGATTGTGACTCCATATGCTCAAAGCGTATGAGACACCATATCAAGTACATTTTAAATGTACAATTTCCCAGAGAGTGTTAACAACTCCAAATCTATCCCAGTAGATCTTTATTCCTTTAATAAAGGTTGTTACTCCCCAGAATTCTACGGAGAATATCTATGAAAGCCAAGCTTTCACCAATTGCTTTATGGGAATTTCACTGTCAGTGCGCTCCCACTAACCTCCTTATATACACAAGAATTATTTCGTTTTGAGTCAAATCATAAACCATTATGATTATTTCAAAACGTCGGTTCCAAGAACCTTATGCTTGCTTCAATCCAAACATGGATCGAATAACCCACAAACCTTGTTTGTCGGTTATATAAAATCGTCAGGATGTTGTAAGCATCCTCCAAAAGGTTTCCTTTCAGGAAGGCGATTTTGATCTTTAACTGACACATTTCATAAATGAAATATGCAGTATCAATAAGCATCATCAAAATAGATTTACTATGGCAACAGGTAAAAGGTTGAACCGTTATTAACATAACGTTGATAACGATACCTTTCCGTCACAAGCCTAGCTTTGTACGTTGGTATGTTGCCATCCATGTATGTCTTCCTTGAAGACGTTTATAGTACCAATAGGCACAATGCCTTGCGGTACAACAACTAGTATCCAAACATAGTTGTTATACATGGAATCCATTTCGGACTCATGGCATTTTGCCATAAAAGGGAGTTGATACCTTGTATCACTTCCTCGTACGTAGTCGGTTGGTATGTTTCCATAAGATTTACATCTTTAAGGGGTTACTTCAGAAACCCATACCCCAGGTTGTTTTCTGATTCTCTCGATCTACGCGGTTCTTGTGTATTTGAAGATTAATGGTTTAGTTTCATCCTTGATGAACTATTTTGTTCCATTATGGACTTCGTGCCTTGAATAGTATTACTTCGATTTTCATCGAGTATCACTATCCTCCCACTGACCACTGCATATCGGTATTCCTCTTTGGAAAACCGCATGGTGAGCAACAATCTCATTGTTCTCAAGTGAGATGTATAAGTACTATACTTATGGTTTCCGTTAGGATAACCTATATTTGGCACTTATCCAATTTGGGTCCTTAGTTTGGTATCATCCAAACGTTATGCCCGGTATACCCAAATTATTAGGAATGAGAAACCATGTTTCTTTCCTATTCATATCAAATATGATATCTGTCAAACAGATTTATATGGAACCTTATTCTAAATAAGTTTTGCACTGTTAATGCATATCTTGTTGAAGGAAATGATAGCTCAGAACGACTCGTGATAAACCTTATCATGTCCAACAAAATTCGGTTTTCGTTCGGACACACCGTCTAACTGACGTGTCTCGGGAGGAGTCCTCATCTGAAAAATACTATACTCTTTCATGTATGTTTGAAACTTACTGCTTAAGTATTTTCATTACGGTCTTACCGTGACGGCAATACTATAGTCGATCTGTTTATCTACTTCGTGTCGAAACTCTAAAAGTTTCCGATCTGTGTTCTTCAAAAGAAACACATAACCATAACGTGATGCCACATCCGTTAAGGTCACGAAACATTCATGTTCACATCTAGCCTAGCTAGATATGGGCCCACTAACTTCACCATGAATAGGGCTAACAGATCGGTGGCACTTACACTCATTACCAAGTAAACAGTGTTTTAGGTACTTTACCTAACAAACTAGATTCGTAGACTTTATTTGAATAGTCAAATCAGTCCTAGTACCCACTCTTCAAAAGTGCGGATATACGAGTCTTGTTTAATTGTGTCCCAGACAACAATGCCACAAATAAGTCTCTATTGATCAAATCAATTTGCGCTATTTATTTGTCATTTTATATGTTTGAGATTTTAATTATATTCAAAATATAAATTCTGTTATTCACATCTAATGTGTTTATCTCAGTATCATCTTTATTAATGAAACACTTAGTGTTCTAGAATATAAAGGTTTATCCACATGGATTATAAACACTATATAGATGATAGTAATGTCTCAAACTAGTTACATTATAACAGTTCCTAATTTAAGTACACACCCGAAGGTAGTTAAACTTAGGTATCTACGGTCGAAACAGCGACTTCCGTCCCGTTTCCGATTCGCAGAGCAATCTCAGCTTGAAGTCAGTATCCTGCTCAAAGCAGATTCTGAACATCAATACATATATTTTATGTACCACATTAAGTATTTAAAATCTAATTTCAATACTAGTAGTGAACATAACTTTGACAATCATTTTTAAAGTAAGAGCCTTGCCCTTTCTTTAATTCCTTCGTGTCTGCCATATCCAAATGGTAGTCACTTTAGGATATGTCAATTATCCTTTTCAATATTTCAGGAACCTTAGGCCAAGCCTTGGGTTTTTAGAATATCGAAACAATGTGCACCTCGTGCTACATGCCCAATTGCAAATTTTGACTTTATCTCCTCTAGAATAGTCAATTAATTCTCCAAGAATTATAAATTGCAATTTTAATACTTCTTAAATCTAAAATTAGATTTATGACAAGTATATTAAATTAAGCACTAAAGTCATCATCGCATAAATCTTCCAAAGATTTTATGCTATACTTATATTGCTTAATTTTGGGCTTAAGGTATAATAAGTTATTTTATCAAATAAAGTAACTTATTATTTATTCCCAATTTGAAAATTAAATCATTTAAAATATTTTAATCCCAGATTATATTTTAAATATCCAACTTTTCAATTTTATCTTGATTACAATAGTCCAACTATTTAATCAACGATTAGTGGTACTATATATATTATAATGATTATAATAGTCCAACTATATAATCAAATATAATCCAAATTAATTAACCTCAATTACATTGATACTATAATCCAATTATAAAATCAACTGTAAACTGAAATTAATTAATTCAAATATATTGATTAATATAATCCAATTATATATAATCAAAACTATAATACAGTCCAACTGTTTATTAAAACAACAATTTAAATATTAGTCCAACTAACAATTTAATTTATATGACGAGTGATATTTGAATGAGCGCGTATGGCGAGTAATTAAACGAATATTGCAAATTCAATTCTTGCCTCCCACTATTTTTCGTCGAGCCTCAACCCTCTGTCGAGTACTCGGGAAACCGTGTTTCCTAGTGGGCTAGGATCCCGTTAAATATCACACAATCTTGACTTTGGCCAACAAATTGTATGATAATTAACTAGGTAGATCTCGAAGATCAATTGGATCTAATCCAACTCCTAGATCCCAGTAGGGGACATCCAAGTCCTAAACATATATCTTATATATGCCTATATATCCAATATATACCCTAACCTTTTTCCTCTGAATCAACTAGGCCTTGGCTTTGGCACAACAAACCTAGTGATGATCCCAGTCAAGCGTGGACCCATTGACCATGGAAGCTTCGTAATCAATGTCGATGGACAAGAAGTGGTCTTGACTTTGGCCAATAAACCACAACTTGGACAAGACACCAATATGGAACAAAGCTTCGTGATTCAAACACATCTTCGACGGACAAGGGCTTGACTTTGGCCAACAACCCATGCCAATCTAGGATCTTGAGCAAGAATCACTCAATGGAAGGAAAAGACGCATGATATTTGATGAGGGCTTTTCGCGTGCAAATTGGCTACCAATTTCATTATCTTGTTAAGGTCTCATCATCATACACCCTTAAACATGCATTCTAAATACATAATAAAGCGAGTATGAAATAAAATAATAATGATATGCGGATGGATACTTAACACATTGATCCTAGATCAAATCTCTCCCTTTCTCACTCAAGCTAGCACTTGTATTACTTCTACACCTTACACTACACTTCTAAAGAAACCTCATTTACATTGAGGGGAATAGGTGAGAAGAGAATACAAAGAGAATAGAGGTGATAAGGCTGGACACGCAGGTCCAATTTAATAAATCGAATTTATTACAA
This sequence comes from Zanthoxylum bungeanum, assembly GCA_019454045.1. Lineage (NCBI taxonomy): Eukaryota > Viridiplantae > Streptophyta > Magnoliopsida > Sapindales > Rutaceae > Zanthoxylum > Zanthoxylum bungeanum. Next base: position 58,979 of record SKCR01036973.1, read on the forward strand.
CAATTTCCAAAATTGCCCCCACCTGACTATATCCATCCGATATACATTATTCATTCATCACAACCACGTATTCACACATAAGCATGCTATCAATCAATCTAATCAAATTAATTAATCTGATAATTATGTGATCATCCAATGTTCAAACAACGATTTGATTTTGGTCGAGTCAAACTCGTTTTTGCGAATAAGTACTCAAAGTACGAATTCTTGAATTAAATTAAACTACATCATTAAATCCAATTTAACATGTATTTAATACTAATTCACTATTCAATTCCAAATTAAATATTACACTTTATTTAATAAACCTTTAACGACTTAAATTCCAAATTTAATCGTGTCGGGTCTCAAAGCCCGATTAACGTCCAACGTCAATTCAATTCAAGTCTAATGGGCTTTAATTAATTTCTTTAAGGCGTGGGCTTCGGCAACCAAAGCCCAATCAAGGAGTAACCCCATAAGCCCAGAAATCAATTTAGGCCCATTAGGCCCAATTAAACTTTAAAGGTTTATAAGTTATATTTGGGCTTAACGGAAGTGGCTTTGGGCCCAATTGGATCCAATCCAATTTGTCCAAATCCAACTTTGTACAACAAAGCCCAATAAGCCCATTTACAACATTTTAAGCCCAAATCCAATTTAAGGCCTACATAACTAAATTACATGAATCCAATTCCGCAATTTAATTACCTAAAGTGCATTACATGATTAATCACCCAAATCAATATTTCCAAAACATTAAATTAGCTTAATTAATCATGTTCATTATCATCATCACATGTCCAACACATAAATGAAAAATCAAACCCATTAACCATGCTTAAAGTCTCGGCCAAGGGAGTAATTTTTGTCCGATTTGAATTTAATCCAATTAATTCCACAATCGACATCTAATTAACTTCCCGAATGATTTTCAATACATCCAATTATCAAAATCAAAAATCCAAGACATTAAATGGCATTATTGAATTCGGCCAACATAAGCAAATTAGGGATTTTGTTCAATTCAAAATTCAATCCAATTAATTTCAAATTAACATCATCCTACATGATTCTAATTCATCCAATGAATCAAAATCAAAAAATTCCAAATCTCCAAATGCCTTATACCATTCGGCCAAGCTCCATCAATTGGGGAAAATTGATCCAATCATTATTTAATTAAATTGATCCAATCAATCCTTAATTAAACATGTTATAAGCATACTCAAACATTGAATTCATTCAAATCATGCTCAAAACAAGTTTACCCAAATTTTAGCCCTAAAAGTTTCATGCTTGAATCTAGGCTCTTGATGCCATTGTTGGTTTTATTCTAGGTCCCAAGATCATCAAACAAGCATGAATAAGTGTGAAATACATATCAAAGAAGTTGCGGAATACTTACATTGATCGGTCGAGACGATTTGGTGAAGAAAAAATTGATTTTGCTCCTCCAAAAACGCAACTGCAGTGACCAGTCCACTGCCTCACGTTTTTCAGTTTTGAGTGTTGAATTTGAGCTCCGAATCTTCGTCGAATGATTCCCGGCTCATGGGTGAGTTTCCCTAACACCTTCGCAAGTCTCTCGGAGTGCTAGCTCCACTTGATTTTGCCACAAAATCAAGGCACACATGCTTCCCTTCTCACGCCAAAATGAAGAAACCAGTGAGTGTGTTCACTGCCCATTTGGGCGTGAATGAGAGAGAGAAAATGATGAAGAAGAAAGTGTGTTAATTGGTTGGTAAATGTTAGAATATATCTTATATACTTTGATTTAATTTATCAAAAGTCAAACAATTGATTTTAAATCATTTGTCATATACCAAATATTTAAAGTTGGTATATGTACATCACCACCAACTTTGAGTGTCCAACACTCAATATCAAACCAACTAACCACATCTTTCATTCAATCAATCACATCAATCAATCAAATGTCACATCACTAAGTGATATGTGATTTGACGCTTGATGTGACGAATGATTTGATGCTTGATGTGACTTACGTTGCCGCACTCGAATTCGAAATACGAATGCGCTCGCAATCACACTCGGGCTCGGGTTCGCTAATTCCCAATTAGCGAATTTTCCGTCGCGTCGTAATTAAATGATTACGCCTAGCGAAGTCACTATTCACGTCGCTAACGAATTAATTCTAAATTAATTCGCTCGCCCGAATTAAAATCCAATTTCAATTTCGCGTCGAAATCCAATTTCGTTCAATATATCGAATATATTAACTTTACTGATTAATTCCAAATTAATCGTTTTCTCTCTTTAGACGATATTTTATCCTAGATAAAATATCTCCGTAATTAATCCAAGATTAATTTTCTCTCTCATCAAATTAATCCCAGATTAATAAATGTGCGAGTCATACGTCATCGGTGTATCATTGGGAAGCGACCCATGAGATCCCCGGATATGTTGGCAGTAAATACGGTCGTCGGACTATCTGAACACGTAAGTACCAAGTACTACGTTCTACCGATTTACAAGACAAGGTTAGCTTCTAGCAAAACGCCATGCCTACCCAATTCTCCGGAAATATTCTTACAGGAATATATAAGGATCTATATCAGGCGTAGTATACCAAGTATCGTGCATATCGGCCCAGTATCGGATAGTCACGTGCTAGGGCTGGGGCTGGATAAGTGTCTGCCCCGTCCGAAGCACATATCGGATGTCTGGTAACTAGTCTCTATAATCGGATATACATGACCTTGTCATAATATCCCGATGGCTGCAGTACCTCAGAGTACTAATACCGTATCCTGCGTGACATCATCTCCACTATGACTGGAGTGATACTTCCGTCTTGACATCACACCCAATACTCTACGATTCTCAATATACTCAGCTTTGGCGTACACAGAACCGGTTAGAGTCCTAGACGACCTCAACTAAAGTATATTGATTGTCGTAAGCATTAACGGTGCAAGTCTCAGGTTAAGACCAAATACACCTACCCTGATGTCGGATTCCCATAGACACATAATCATAATACCAATGGGATTCCGAGGGGTCTATCCAGAGCGAAGCTGTTTCCCGTACCATCGGTGAAACACAACCTCCTATCGCACTTGCATGAGTATCCAATACCCAAATATATGAGAACTATGTTGTTGTGCCCTCACAACGCGCACAAGTACAATACTAGCCTATTCCGCATTATCGATGTCCAGTCTCGATAATACTACGACTAGGGATTTAATGATTAATCCTTCGTGGATTGATACTGTCTCATATCATCTCAATCCAGGAACTAATCATATGGACCTCTCTTCATTTATATATCTAAGGTGATCTAATCACAAATGATGAGAGTGCAATTTCCTTGTCACTTAGTTAATTCGTACAACAACACTATGATCTGTACAAATAGTGACGCTATGGGTCATATTATCCAACATTACCCTCCCCCAAACCTAAATGAGACATTGTCCCCAATGTCTTAAAAAGCAGAAGATGAGTTTAGAAGATAGTACCTGGTTAGCTGAAATTCTACATCTTTAAAAGAAAATTAAAGGTTAAGATCCAGATTTGTCCCACGCTTCTTACCACGATCATTATCGGACCATTTTATCTTGGAAATGATAGGGTCAATTTGTGGTTCAAAGGCTAAGATTTGTCAATTAAATTATGGCAGTTCTGGCAGTGAAGAGGATTCTCTTTAAAGGTTTTGACACGAAACCATTTCCCCGGGCATCATCAAGAGACACACAAAGAAAGTCATAAAATCCATCCGCGTTAAACAGTCCAATCGATTTCTGGTGTATGTTCAAGTTCACCCAAGATAACACTGTAAGAATTTCCTCCATTGTGCCCAAGCCACCTGGTCAAGCAATAAAAGTATCAGCACAGTTAATCATTTCTACCAGTCATTCAGACATACCTGGCATAATTAGTTCCTCTCCGTTTGATGGTCCTATCAAATTCGCCTCCGTCAAAGGTTTTGGGATGATTCCCAAGACTTGACTGCCTCCATCCTTTACGGCTTTTGAAATGATCCCCATTAGTCCAAGATTGCCACCGCCATATACCAAGTGCATATTCCTTTCAGCTAAGACTCGACCCAAACCGTTACATATTGTGGCTTAGTACCTACACTAATACCACAAAAGACACAGATATTTACAACTCATCTTCTTGAAGTGGCTTCCATTTTTATTTGGATGTCTTCAAAAGTGCAATAATGAGTTAAATTTATAGCACCTGAAAAGAGTTAGTAATAATAGCACTAGTATCTTCCAAATGACGCTTATTAGCAAAACAATAAAAGAATTAATAAAATGTCAAAAAGTCTGGATCATGTCGGAGAAAACAAAAGAAAATAACAAAAGTAAAGAAAATCAAAGTAATTATTAAGGCAACGGAATTGTGTACGCAATACGCCACTCCCTTGGTATAAATCCATTAGGATGCATCTCAAAAATCGATTCCTTACTCAGCCATCTTAATGAATTAGCTCTCATTTTTATGTCTGTCAAACACCATTCCTCTTATCTTGTTTTGGTTTGCCTTAAATGCTCCTTTTGTGCTTTTCCCTGAAAATATCACACAAAATTAAAAACTCTACAACATGTATACACAAAATATGAAAACATAAATTACAACATATTGCATGGGTTGCCTCCCTGCCAGCGCTAAATTTTTTATCTTCAGCCAGACGTTACTGAAATCCATCTGTCAATGAGGTTTCAGTGTGGTTTTGGACGTCAGATTAAAGACAATCCCGTGAGCATTACTTTTGAAGGGTCTCTTCCAATGGTGAGGTGGCAAAAATAATTTTGTTTCATTCAGTGCTTGTGCCACCTTTTTAATCTTTGTTGCTCCAGGGGTTTCTGAAAAGAAAGAAAGAAAATCAGGAGGTCTCGTATGGTGTTTGAATTTGAATGGAAGTTCCATTCTGTCAAGCTTGTGGGCGATGTCTTTGATTTGTACTCCCAAAAACAGTGATGTTTCTCCTGAATGCATGAGATCTTCAATATGGTCAGACACTTGCTCCTCCATTTGTGCATCTTCCTCCATCTTTTCTTCACAAATATATTTCAGAATTTCCTTGTTCAGCTCATCATCTATCATCTGTGAAATGCATGCTCCATAAGTGTCAACATGAGGATGTAAAGAATGTTTGATTTTAGGTCTTCATCCTCTGACATGACTAGCTCAGATAGTTCTTCTTCAAACATTAGTGCAAAGCATGCTCCAAGATCTTCATTTTGAGGATGTTCTTCACATATGCATTTTTTGTATTTCCTCGTTCAACTCTTCATCAAACATCTGTGTAATAAATTTTCCAAGATCCTCATTTTGAAGATGCAACATTCATCCTCCCTTGTTGGTGCAGTTGGAACGAACAACTCTACTTCTTGATCTTTGTCAGAGTCTGATGAATAATAAAAATCAAATTAAGACTTTGTTGGTTCGGGCTCCTGAACTAATACCTCTGATTCTTGATACTGCTCAGCCTCGTTCTCTGGTATGATGTCATAATTAATCTCGAGATATTCGAAGGCTTCTTCATTATTATTTGAATTTGCTCTGTCAGATATGTGATTCAGGTTATCTGTTAATTGTCTAACTTGATTTGTCATCCTTTGTATAGACGCCGCTTGACCCTAAATTTGTGCATCAAATTGAATTTCACGTTCCTCGAGCCAATCTTTAAGCATGTTAATCAACTGATCTTCCTCTGATGGTTCTGGTTCTTGATGAAGATCGTAGGTGGATGGTAGATAAGATGGAAATTATGGTTCTGTGAAATATCTTAGTTCTTCGTACCTTGAATGATTTCGATAATTCTGCCATCCTGAAAGGTAAATGCATTGATTGCTCGGATGGTTACCATCGCATATTTCATATCTCCCCATTGCGTTCTGTTGAGCAAATGTAGTATTTCTTGGTTCTGGCATCCAGTGACAGTTGTTGGAGTGGACAACAGGCCTCAGAAAATCGAACTGTTGCTCCCTAATTTGGGATATATCTTCACCTCGTAAAATTCGTAATTCTCTTATCACCCAACTAAAATCCATATCAACACCCTGAAAAACAAAAGAAAGAATTAAAAATTATAGATAAAAAGAAAATTAGATACAAGTAAATTAGATAGCTTCAAAATTAAAAATTCAAGAAAAATAAGTCCCCGGCAACGGCGCCAAAAACTTGACCGGCGTAATCACACGCGTAGAACGCAAGCGCACGTATTTTTCAAGTAGTATAAAAATATCGATCCCATGGGGACTTAATTCACACTGTTGTTACTAATTATTGAATCTATTTATTTACAAGTATCTAATTGAGATGAGAATGAAATGATTTCTTGATTGATTGTTTGAATGTGGGTTTGTTAAATAAAATAAATAAATACAAAAAAGAAAATACTAAGGAAAATAAACAAAATACACAAATATCTAGGGTTATGATTCCACACAATATTATTCTAAAGATGAATTGATTTTCTTATACATATGAAATAAATTAGTTTGCTAATCTGGAACACGAAGATATACAAAAGCCTTTGTCGATGGTCAGATGCAAACACCCAACTAACCCAATTAATCATATGTCTATGTTAACCAAGTTACCTGAATTCATTAAGTTAAAGTTCCACTAGTGGTTACCCCCGCTCGATAAGTATATGTCTATCCTGTAAGGAAATCTATTAAAGGGTATTTATCCTCAATGAAGATCGTGGGCTATTGAATCTAAGGCTGAAACCTAAAATCCCTTTCGTCAAGTTCATTTTAAGTTTACCACATCAATCTTATTGGTGATCAAGCAACAAGAAGCATTAAGCTTAAGATTCAATAAACAACTAAAGAATTGCTCATTATATAATTAAATCAATTATTAAGTATGTGAATATTGTGTTTCATCACTTCCCTAGAATAAAAATAAAATGTTGGGGTTAGGGGATCCACCGTTACTAATTCTAATTTAGAAATCTCCCTTATTATAATATAGAAATTATCAATGATATTACCAACCGACCATACAGGCGGTATCCTCATTAAGTCATATTTTCAATTAAGTCCAACCGACCATAAATGCGGTGTTATTATTTGTCCATAAACCAGTCATATAGGCGATAATCATATGTCACCTAAAGACCGGCCATATAAGCGGTGTCACATTATGTCAAATAAATAAAACCAGTCATTAAGGTGGTAATCCTTTAATTTGAATTATAATTTCCATATTATAATTAAGGGAGATTGATCTAAACAAAAATAATAAAAGATTTACCCTTCCCCCAGCAGAAATCTAACTACAAAACATAAAAGAAAATAAAAGAAAAGAAACAGCTACTATTACTGAAAATAAAAATAAATAAAACCAGCCATTAAGGCGGTAATCCTTTAATTTGAATTACAATTTCCATATTATAATTAAGGGAGATTGATCTAAACAAAAATAATAAAAGATATACCCTTCCCCCAGTAGAAATCTAACTACAAAACATAAAAGAAAAGAAAAGAAAAGAAACTACTACTATTACTGAAAATAAATATACATAATTTAAATTACAAAAAAAATAAACAAACAAGATGCAATCCTTAAATTCCTTATAAAAACCTAAGGAAAGCATGAGAATTACAAATGAAATGGCTTGGTATTTATAGGAAAATCTAAAGGCTTCCACCAATTTCTCCACCAATTGCTCCACCAATTGCTCCACCAAACATGGCACCAAATATGGCATCAAACATGACACCAAACATGGCATCAATCATGGCACCAAACATGGCTCCAAACATGGCACCAAATCCTCCACCAAACAAGTATATTTGGTGGAAGTTTGACAATTTTTTTTTTTTATTTTTTTTATTTTTTGCTTTGAAAATGATTTTAATAATTACACATAACACACTTCCGTATGATTCATCAATTTCGGTCATGAAATCTTCAGTATTTGAAATTAATTTGTTCTTCAAAGTTGTAGATTTTTGAGTCTTCGTTAATCTGGAACTTGAATAACCTCAATCTGATATTGGAGTAGAAAGTTATGGGCAAAATACGACGATTGCGTAAATTTTGGTGGAGTGTTTTGTGGCATGTTTGGTGGAGTGTTTGGTGGAGAAATTGGTAGAAGCCTTTTCTTTGCCTATAAATACCAAGCCATTTCATTTGTAAATCTCATGCTTTCTTTATGTTTTTGTAAGGAATTTAAGGACTGCATCTTGTTTGTATTTATTTTCAAAATACGATAATTGCGCAAAGTTAAAATTTCCGAAATTGTACTTCGCCATTTCATGTTTCCAATCTCCAAAATAAAAATGTCAAGTACCGTTTTTGCCCTTATTTGTTCCACATTTCGTCCAAAATGATTCCATTGAGTCCCAATTTTATTTTATCTGCAAAATAAACTAAAACACTGTAGGAGTTTCAATCAAGTCCCAAGATCATAAATCATGCATAAAAACGAATAGAATACAACCAAGGAGTAAGGCGGAATTCATACTCACATTGATGGGTTTTGATGAAATGAAACAAAGACCAAAAACGCACTGCATGTTGCTCCCTAGCAGTGAGCTGCGAATGGTAGGGGCTGCACGGTGGTGGGGTGTCTTCCTCCTTGTTCATTCGGCCATGGATGTCACCATTGAAGCTCCAAGCTTCAAGCTTTTCCATGCTCACAAATTCGTTTCCCTATCACCTATGTATAACCCAAGGTGTGCTAGCACTACTTCATCTTCTTTGATTCTCCATTTGATTCGGTCATACCAGAAATTTTGAGGAGAAAAAACGGTTCAAAACCGTGAGAAGAGAAGAAAGAAAAGAGGGGGAAGAAGAATGCGTAAAAGAGAAGAGTGGAGAGTGAGAGAAAAAGAAATGTAATTAGGTTTTTATATTTTCTAAAATTAATTAAAAACCATTTACATTTCTTTTAACTTTCCATTTACCAAAAGTCAAAAAGAAAAAGCAAAAGTTGCTTTTTCAACTTCTACATCAATCACTCAAATCAAGTGACAACATGTCACATCACTCAAAGTGACATTTGATTTGACGCTTGATGTGACTTGCGATTTGACGCACGATTTGACTTGCGTGCCGCACTCGAATTCGAAATGCGAATGCGCTCACAAATAATCCCGGGCTCGGGTTCGCTAATTCCAAATTAACGAATTTTCTGTCGCGTCGTAATTAAATGATTACGCCTAGCGAAATCACTATTCACGTCGCTAACGAATTAATTCTAAATTAATTTGTTCGCCCGAATTAAAATCCAATTTTAATTCCGCGTCGAAATCCAGTTTCGATTAATATATCGAATATATTAATTTTACCGATTAATTCCAAATTAATCGTTCTCTCTCTTTAACGATATTTTATCCGAGATAAAATATCTCTGTAATTAATCCCAGATTAATTTTCTCTCTCTTCCAATTAATCCATATTAATTTTCTCTCTCTTCCAATTAATCCCAGATTTATTAAAGTTCGAGTCATACGTCATCGGTGAATCTTCAGGAAGCGACCCATGAGATCTCCGGATATGTTGGCAGTAAATGGTCGTCGGACTATCCGAACATGTAAGTACCTTGTACTACGTTTATACCGATTTACAAGACAAGGTTGGCTTCTAGCAAAGCGCCATGCCTACCCAATTCTCCAGAAATATTCTTACAAGAATATATAGATCTGTATCAAGCGTAGTATACCGTAGTATTGTGTATATCGGCCCAGTATCGGATAGTCACGTGCTAGGGCTGGGCTGGATAAGTGTCTGCCCCGTCCGAAGCACATGTCGGATGTCTGGTAACTAGTCTCTATAATCGGATATACATGACCTTGTCATAATATCCCGATGGCCGGCCAGCACTTAAGAGCACTAATACCGTATCCTGCGTGACATCATCTCCACTATGACTGAAGTGATACTTCCGTCTCGACATCACACCCAATACACTACGACTCTCTGATAAACCCAGAAGCGGCGTACGCAGAACCGGTTAAAGCCCTGTACCACCAAGACTAAAGTCTACCGATTATCGCAAGTATTAGCGATGCAAGTCTCAGGTTAAGACTATACACACCTACCTTGATTTCGGCCTCCCATAGACACATAGTCATAATACCAATGGGATTCCGAGGGATCTATCCAGAGCGAAGCTGTTTCCCGTACCATCGGTGAAACACGACCTCCTATCGCACTTGCATAAGTATCCAATACTTAAATATATGAGAACTATGCCGGTGTGCCCTCACAACGCGCACAAGTGCAATACTAGCCTATTCCGCATTATCGATGTCCTGTCTCGATAATACTCCGGCTAGGGATATTTAATGATTAATCCTTCGCGGACTGATACTGTCTCATATCATCTCAATCCAGGAAGTAATCATATGGACCTCTCTTCATTTATACATATATGGTGATCTAATCACAAATGATGAGAGTGTAATTTCCTTGTCACATAGTTAATTTGTACAACAACACCGTGATCTGTACAAATAGTGACGCTATGGGTCATATTATCCAACAATCTCCCACTTGGCACATAGCCAGTCACTCGAGTGTCTAACACCCTAACTATGTACGGTTCGCTCAAATTACTGAGGAAAGGTTTTCGTCAGCGGATTTGCTTAATTATCTTCTGACGCGATTTATACGATCATCACATCGCCACGATGTATGATCCGAACGAATCAGATGAATATAGAAGTATATATCTGGATCGTCGATGAGACCATTAATTCTTTAGCCTGTGCTGACACCTAGCTCAGCCGCTAACAGAACTATATCTAATCTAATTAGATTTATTATCGATCCAAATGGCTTCTATTGCTGCCTCAGCTGCAGCAATAATCCGCATTTGTTGTTAATTCGGCAACAGTTATCTTGCTCGGAATATTTCCAGCTTACTGTCCCGTTATTCAAACTTTATAGTACCGTATTATTTAATAGTTTGGAAACTTGCAGCAGTGATCCCAGTCACTTCAAGTTCTCATTCTCCATAGTTTAAGATAGCATCTTTAGTTCTCTGAGATACTAACAGATGTTCTTAACTTCAATCCAGTGACTATCACTCGGATTGTCCTGATTGTGACTCCATATGCTCAAAGCGTATGAGACACCATATCAAGTACATTTTAAATGTACAATTTCCCAGAGAGTGTTAACAACTCCAAATCTATCCAAGTAGATCTTTATTCCTTGAATAAAGGTTGTTACTCCCCAGAATCCTACGGAGAATTTCTTATGAAAGCCAAGCTTTCACCGATTGCTTTATGGGAATTTCATTTCCAAGAAATGACATATTATCATTATTTTACATGACATTCATGTCAGTGCACTCCCACTAACCCTTTTATATACACAATAATCATTTCGTTTCGAATTAAATCATACTCCATTATGATTACATCAAAACGACAATTCCTAGAACCTATGCTTGCTTCAATCCAAACATGGATCGAATAACCTGCAAACCTTGTTTGCTTGTTATGGTACGATAAAACCGACAGGATGTTATAAACATCCTCCGAAAGGTTTCCTTTTCAGGAAAGCGATTTTTCGTTAAGCTGTCATATTTCATAAATGAAATACACAGCTTTAGCAAGCATTATCCAAATGGATTTACAATGGCAACATGTAAAAGATTTCGTCGGAATCAACACAATGTTGATAACTCTAACTTTTCTTTACAAGCCTAGCTTAGTACGTTGGTATGTTGCCTTCCATGTATGTCTTCCTTGAAGACTTATAAAGTACCAATAGGCACAATGCCTTATGGTACATCAACTAGTATCCAAACTTGTTGATATACATGGAATCCATTTTGGACTCATGACACTTTGTCATAATAGGGAGTCGATACCTTGTATCACTATCTCATACGTAATCAGTTGGTGTACCTTAAAAGATTAACATCTTTATAAGGTGAGATCAGAAACCCATACCCCAGGTTGTTTTTTGACTCTCTCTGATCTACGCGGTTCTTGTGTACTCAAAGATTAATGGTATAGATTCATCATAGATGAACTATTTGTGTTCCATTAAGGACTTCGTGCCTTGGACAGTATTACTCCGATTTTCATCGAGTATCACTATCCTCCCACTGACCACTGCATATCGGTATTCCTCTCAGGAAAAACCGCATGGTGAGCAACAATCACATTGTTCTCATGTGAGATTTATAAGTACTATACTTATGGTTTCCTTTAGGATAACCTATATTGGCACTTATCCAATTTGGGTCCTTAGTTTGGTATCATCCAAACGTTATGCCTGGCATACCCAAATTATCAGGAATGAGAAACCCGGTTTCTTTCCCGTTCATATCCTATATGCAATATGTCAAACAGATTGTTATGGAACCTTATTCTAAATAAGTTATTGCACTGTTAAAACTTATCCGTTGAAGGAAATGGTAGCTCAGAGCGACTCATGATTAGCCTTATCATGTCTAACATGATTCGGTTAATCCGTTCGGACACACCGTCACTTTGACGTGTTCCGGGAGGAGTCCTCATTTGAAAGAATACTATACTCTTTCAAGTATATAAGAAACTTACAGCTTAAGTATTTTCCATTACGGTCTTACCGTGGCGGAATAATACTATAGCCGATCTGTTTGTCTATTTCGTGATGAAACTCTAAAAGTTTCCGATTTGTGTCTTCAAAAGAAACACATAACCAAAACGTGATGCCACATCCGTTTTAAGGTCACGAAATATTCATGTTCACATCTAGCCTAGCTAGATATGGGCCCACTAACTTCACCATGAATAGGGCTAACAGATCGGTGGCCCTTTTACTATTACAAAGCAAATAGTATTTTAGGTACTTTACCTAATAAACTAGATTCACAGACCTTATTTGAATAGTTAAATCAGTCCTAGTATCCACTCTTCAAAAGTGTGGATATACGAGTCTTGTATAATTGTGTCCCAGACAACAATGCCACAAATAAGTCTCTATTGATCAAATCAATTCGTGCTATTTATTTGTCATTTTGTATGTTTGAGATTTTATTTATATTCAAAATATAAATTCTGTTATTTACATCTAATGTATCTATCTCAGTATCATCTTTATATAATAAAACACTTAGTGTTCTATAATATAAAGGTTTTATCCACAATGGATTAAGCACTGATATAAAGATAATGTCTCTAGTCAAACTAGTTACATTATAACAGTTCCTAATTTAAGTACACACCCGAAGGGTAGTTCCTAAACTTAGGTATCTACGGTCGAAACAGCGACTTTCGTCCCGTTTCTGATTCGCAGAGCAATCTCAGCTTGAAGTCAGTATCCTGCTCAAAGCAGATTCTGAACATCAATACATATATTTATGTACCACACTAAGTATTTAAAATCTAATTTCAATACTAGCTGTGAACATAACTAAGACAAACATTTTCAAAGGAAGAGCCTTGCCCTTTCTTTAATTCCTTCGTGTCTGCCATATCCAAATGGTAGTCACTTTGGGATATGTCAATTATCCTTTTCAATATTTCAGGAACCTTAGGCCAAGCCTTGGGTTTTTAGAATATCGAAACGATGTGCACCTCATGCTACATGCCCAATTGCAAACTTTGACTTTATCTCCTCTAGAATAGTCAATTAATTCTCCAAGAATTATAAATTGCAATTTTAATACTTCTTAAATCTAAAATTAGATTTATGACAAGTATATTAAATTAAGCATTAAAGTCATCATCACATAAATCTTCCAAAGATTTTATGCTTTACTTATTTTGCTTAATTTGGTCTTAAGGTATAATAAGTTATTTTATCAAATAAAATAACCTACTATTTATTCCCAATTTGAAAATTAATTATTTAAAATATTTTAATCCCAGATTATATTTTAAATATCCAACTTTTCAATTTTATCTTGATTACAATAGTCCAACTATTTAATCAACGATTAGTGGTACTATATATATTATAATGATTATAATAGTCCAACTATATAATCAAATATAATCCAAATTAATTAACCTCAATTACATTGATTACTATAATCCAATTATAAAATCAACTGTAAACTGAAATTAATTAATTCAAATATATTGATTAATATAATCCAATTATATATAATCAAGTATAATACAGTCCAACTGTTTATTAAAACAACAATTTAAATATTAGCCTAACTAACATTTAATCTAATGACGAAATAATTTAAATGAGCGAGTATGGCGAGTAATTGAACGAGTATTGCAAATTCAATTCTTGCCTCCCACTATTTTTCGTCGAGCCTCTAACCCTCTGTCGAGTACTCGGGAAACCGTGTTTCCTAGTGGGCTAGGATCCCGTTAAATATCACACAATCTTGACTTTGGCCAACAAATTGTATGATAATTAACTAGGTAGATCTCGAAGATCAATTGGATCTCATCCAACTCCTAGATCCAGTAGGTGGACATCCAAGTCCTAAACATATATCTAATATATGCCTATATATCGAATATATACCCTAACCTTTTTCCTCTGAATCAACTAGGCCTTGGCTTTGGCACAACAAACCTAGTGATCCCAGTCAAGCGCGGACCCATTGACATGGAAGCTTCGTAATCAATGTCAATGGACAAGAAGTGGTCTTGACTTTGGCCAACAAACCACAACTTGGACACGACACCGATATGGAACAAAGCCTCGTGATTCAAACACATCTTCGACGGACAAGGGCTTGACTTTGGCCAACAACCCATGCCAATCTAGGATCTTGAGCAAGAATCACTCAATGGAAGGAAAAGACGCATGATATTTTATGAGGGTTTTTCGCGTGCAATTGGCTACCAATTTATTATCTTTGTTAAGGTCTCATCATCATACACCCTTAAACATGCATTCTAAACACATAATAAAGCGAGTATGAAAATAAATAATAATGATATGCGGATGGATACTTTACATTGATCCTAGATCAAATCTCTCACTTTCTCTCTCCCGCTAGCACTATATTTCTTCTACCCGTTACACTACACTTCTAAAGAAACCTCATATACATAGAGGGGATAGGTGAGAAGAGAATACAAAGAATAGGAGATAAGGCTGGACTCGCATGTCCAATTAATAAATCAAATTTATTACAATTTCAAAATCGCCCCACCCAGCTAATATCCATCCGATACATTATTCATGCATCACAACCATGTATTCATACAAGCATGTTATCAATCAATCAATCAAATTAATTAATCTTGATAATTAGTGATAATCCAATGTTCAAACAAAGATTTGATTTTGTTCGAGTCAAACTCGTATTGCGAACACGTACTCAAAGTACGATTTCTACGAATTAAATTAAATTACATGATTAAATCCAATTTAATACGTATTTAATTCTAATTCATTATTTAATTCCAAATTAAATATTACACTTTATAAAATAAACCTTTACGACTTAAATTCCAAATTTAATCGTTACGGGTCTCAAAGCCCGATTAATATCCAATATTAATTTAATTAAAGTCTAATGGGCTTTTAATTAATTTCTTGAGGCGTGGACTTTTGGTCAACTCGGGTCAAACCCGCAACCAAAGTCCAATCCGGGAGTTACCCCATAAGCCCATAAATTAATTTAGGCCCAATTAAACGTTAAAGGTTCATTAGTCGCATTTGGGCCTTTTGAAGCGGTTTTGGGCCTAATTGGATCCAACCAATTTTGGCCTAAACCAACTTTGTACAACAAAGTCCAATAAACCCAATAACAACTTTAAAAGCCCAAATCCAATTTTAAGCCCAATAATTTAATTTCAAAAATTCTAAATTTTCCAATTAAATTACCTAAAGTGTATAGCATTATTAATTGCCCAAATCAAAGTTTCCAAAACATCAAATTTGTCCAATTAATCATGCGTAACATCAATTAACCATGTCCAACATAATTTGATCAAAATCAAACCCAATTAATACATGCTAAAGTCTCGGCCAAAGGGGGAAAATATGCCCAAATCAAATTCAATCCAATTGAACCCAATCAAACATAAATTCAACATCCCCAAATGATTTCAAAGTCATCCAATGAACAAAAAATCAAAAAACCAAGACATTAGGGCACTTGCACTATTCGGCCATCACAAGCAAATTGGGGAAAAATTGTTCCAAACACTTTTCATCAAATTGATCTAATCAATCATCAATTAAACAACATTCAAGCATTCTAAATCATCCAATTTCATTAAACATGCTCAAAATCAAGTTTACCCAAATTTGTCATGCCCAAAATTTGGGGAAAAATGGATCCAACCAAATTTCATGAAATTGATTATGCACAACATCAATTCAACCTCATTCAAGCATACTACTAAACAATTTAATCATTTGATACTCAAATTGAGTTTTCCCAAATTAAAGTTTTGGCCGACATTAAGCAAATTGGGGAAAATCAATCCAATTAATTTTTCATCAAATTGATTACATATAACTCTAATTTAATCATATACAAGCATTCTTAAGCAAACAATTTGTCAAAATCATGCTTAAATCAAAAAGCCCCAAATTTTGCTCAAGAACCCTAAATCGTTTTTATGCAACCAATAGCTCAAGATACCATTGTAGGAGTTTCAATCAAGTCCCAAGATCATAAATCATGCATAAAAACGAATAGAATACAACCAAGGAGTAAGGCGGAATTCATACTCACATTGATGGGTTTTGATGAAATGAAACAAAGACCAAAAACGCACTGCATGTTGCTCTCTGGCAGTGAGCTGCGAATGGTAGGGGCTGCACGGTGGTGGGGTGTCTTCCTCCTTGTTCATTCGTCCATGGATGTCACCATTGAAGCTCCAAGCTTCAAGCTTTTCCATGCTCATAAATTCGTTTCCCTATCACCTATGTATAACCAAGGTGTGGCTAGACTATTCATCTTCTTTGATTCTCCATTTGATTCGGTCATACCAGAAATTTTGAGGAGAAAAAACGGAAAACCGTGAGAAGAGAAGAAAGAAAAGAGGGGGAAGAAGAATGCGTAAAAGAGAAGAGTGGAGAGTGAGAGAAAAAGAAATGTAATTAGGTTTTTATATTTTCTAAAATTAATTAAAAACCATTTACATTTCTTTTAACTTTCCATTTACCAAAAGTCAAAAAAGTAAAAGCAAAAGTTGCTTTTTCAACTTCTACATCAATCACTCAAATCAAGTGACAACATGTCACATCACTCAAAGTGACATTGATTTGACGCTTGATGTGACTTGCGATTTGCAGCACGATTTGCCTTACGTGCCGCACTCGAATTCGAAATGCGAATGCGCTCGCAAATAATCCCGGGCTCGGGTTCGCTAATTCCAAATTAACGAATTTTCTGTCGCGTCGTAATTAAATGATTACGCCTAGCGAAATCACTATTCACGTCGCTAACGAATTAATTCTAAATTAATTCGTTCGCCCGAATTAAAATCCAATTTTAATTCCGCGTCGAAATCCAGTTTCGATTAATATATCGAATATATTAATTTTACCGATTATTTCCAATTAATCGTTCTCTCTCTTTAACGATATTTTATCCGAGATAAAATATCTCCGTAATTAATCCCAGATTAATTTTCTCTCTCTTCCAATTAATCCCAGATTAATTTTCTCTCTCTTCCAATTAATCCCAGATTAATTAAAGTGCGAGTCATACGTCATCGGTGAATCTTCAGGAAGCGACCCATGAGATCTCCGGATATGTTGGCAGTAAATAGTAAATACGGTCGTCGGACTATCCGAACACGTAAGTACCTTGTACTACGTTTATACCGATTTACAAGACAAGGTTGGCTTCTAGCAAAGCGCCATGCCTACCCAATTCTCCAGAAATATTCTTACAGGAATATATAGATCTGTATCAAGCGTAGTATACCGTAGTATTGTGTATATCGGCCCAGTATCGGATAGTCACGTGCTAGGGCTGGGGCTGGATAAGTGTCTGCCCCGTCCGAAGCACATGTCGGATGTCTGGTAACTAGTCTCTATAATCGGATATACATGACCTTGTCATAATATCCCGATGGCCGGCCAACACTTAAGAGCACTAATACCGTATCATGCGTGACATCATCTCCACTATGACTGAAGTGATACTTCCGTCTCGACATCACACCCAATACACTACGACTCTCTGATAAACCCAGAAGCGGCGTACGCAGAACCGGTTAAAACCCTGTACCACCAAGACTAAAGTCTACCGATTATCTCAAGTGTTAGCGATGCAAGTCTCAAGTTAAGACTATACACACCTACCTTGATTTCGGCCTCCCATAGACACATAGTCATAATACCAATGGGATTCCGAGGGGTCTATCCAGAGCGAAGCTGTTTCCCGTACCATCGAGTGAAACACGACCTCCTATCGCACTTGCATAAGTATCCAATACTTAAATATATGAGAACTATGCCGGTGTGCCCTCACAACGCGCACAAGTGCAATACTAGCCTATTCCGCATTATCGATGTCCTGTCTCGATAATACTCCGGCTAGGGATATTTAATGATTAATCCTTCCGGACTGATACTGTCTCATATCATCTCAATCCATGAACTAATCATATGGACCTCTCTTCATTTATACATATATGGTGATCTAATCACAAATGATGAGAGTGCAATTTCCTTGTCACATAGTTAATTTGTACAACAACACCGTGATCTGTACAAATAGTGACGCTATGGGTCATATTATCCAACAAAACATCAAAACATTCATAAAACTCTAGAAACTATACAAAATATTAAGTAAAAGGGGGCAGAAATAGTGATATATTTTCCACTCATCAACCATGTTTTCCAATTTATAAGAAAAATGGATGGTAGCTTGTCCCTAATGTATAGACGTCATTCAAGCCGTTACTTCTTGTAAATATTATTATCTCTTTGTATTTATCTAATAATTGTGATTTGTTTTGTTATTTTCTTTTATTTTCTCCGACAGGATCTAGACTTTTTGATTCTCATGATATATTTTACTATTTAGCTAATAATTGTCATTTGTCAAGTACTAGTGCTATTATTACTCACCCTTTTATATAAATTAAGGTCATCATTGCACTCTTGAAGACATCCAAAGTTGATAAAAAAAATCGAAGCAACTTTAAGAAGACGAGTTGTAAACATCTGTGTGTTTTGCAGAATTAGTGTTGGTTCTAAACCATAGTTTGTTGAAGAAGCACAGAAATTGGGTAGAGTCATAGCTAAAATGAATATACGCTTAGTATATGGCGGTGGCAATCTTGGACTAATGGGGTACGTTTCAAGGGCCGTACAGGAAAAAGGTAATCAAGTTCTGGGAATCATTCCAAAACCTTTGGCAGAGGCGAATCTTATAGGACCATCAAACAGAGAGGAACTAATCGTACCAGGTATGTTTGAACGATTGGTTGAAATGATTAACCATACTGATGCTTTTATTGCTTTGCTAGGTGGCTTGGGCACGATGGAGGAAATTTTTACAGTACTATCTTGGGCGAACTTGAACGTACACCAGAAACTGATTGGACTGTTTAATGCTGGATTTTATGATTTTCTTTCTGTGTTTCTTGATGATGCCCAGAGAAATGGGTTCGTGTCAAAACCTTTAAAATAAATCTTCTTTACTACCAGAACTGCCATGATTTAATTTACCAAATATATCCTTTGAACAACAAATTGACCCTGTCCTTTCCAAGATAAACTGGTTTGATAATGATCGTAGTAAAAAGCGTAAGATAAATCTGGATCTTAACCTTTAATTTTCATTTTAGATGTAGAATTTTAGCTAACTAGGTACTGTTTTCTAAACTCTTATTCTACTTTTTAGACATTGGGGACAATGTCTCAATTATGTTTAGGGGAGGGGAATAATTGATTAGTATCTTATTTTTATTGTGTTGTTTTTATTTGATTTTTAGTCAAAACTTTTCAAAAAAATCAAAAAAAAAATAAATTAAAAATTTTTTATTTTAATAATGATAATAAAAAAATTATTTTGTTTTTGTAATTTTTAACTTGACTAATGAGGTGAAATTGATGTGAGATAGCTGTGTAAGGAATTTTCACTCCTGAGACGTATCTCAACTTATTTCGTAACAAGTTAATTTTTATTTATTTCCTTTTGAAGTATTTAAGTTGTGAATTATCCATAAAACTGACTAAAATGGATCTTCATATGATCGGTTGACAGCCATGAGTTGTAATTGAAATGTTTATAATATTCAGTGCTCTAGTTTAATTGGAAGAAGCATCAAAAAAACGATGGAATAATAATAATAAAAAAAATTAACATCTGAGATCCGAGTAATTAAGTCCGTAATGGTGTCTTAACACTTGGTACCGTAAAGCCAACTGGCTTGGGAGTCACTGACCTAAAGCTCGCTACATGGATTGAAGATGTTATAAAAAAGAAAAAAATATCTGAAATCCGAGTAAGTAAGTTTGTAAGGGTGTCTTAACACCTAATGCCCTAAAGCCAACTGGTTTGGGAGTCATTGACCTAAAGCTCGCTACATGGATTGAAGATATTGTAAAACAAAATAAAAATAATTTATATATATATTTCATTGCTAAAAAGGTGTGAATTCTGACATTTAGGACAAAAATATTAATCTTTTTTCAACTACACTTATGAATATTGTGGGCACAATGAGTTGATTAATACTTTGTTAGTTATATAAATGGAGAATGGTAAAAATAATAGGAGAATTAACTTATTTGGTAATTTAAAAAGAAAGAAAACATTTATTAACTTGGATAAGAAGTTTCACTTGTTTAGTCACTAACTTGTTTATTCTGTTTTTTTCTTTTTTTTTTGGCTTTTGTGTGCATTTGACGTTTGTGGGTATTGTTGTTGTAAGCCCTCACGAGACTACAACTCGTCCATTAGGGACGCCTAAGGGTTTAAAGGCTTGTTGCATACGCTAAATGCAACCGTGATCCCTACGAAAGTGGCTTAGTTTAATTTCATTTTAAAGTTGTTATTTTATTTTGTTGTTTTGCTCGAGGACTAGTAAAATGTTAGGTTTGGGGGTATGATAAGTGATAAATATATCAGTATTTACCGTCCATTTTGACTTAATATTTTGTATAGTTTCTTGATTTTTGTGAATATTTTGATGTGTTTTGTGTTATTTTATAAATAAATAAAACAACAAGACTCTCTAGAATCAAATCAGGGCCAAAACATCGAAAAACGGACAAAAAGGGCAAAAATGTAAATTTCCTGCTAAAATGCGCCATTTGCTAAAATGTACCGATTGTTAAAATATGTCGTCTGCTAAAATGCGCTGACTGCTATCATGCGCCACTAATATGCACCGGAAACGTGTCAAAATCAGAGAAACTTGCTATCATGCGCACTTGTTAATATACATCTGCCACGTGTCAATTGTTGGAAATGGTGATCGAGCACCATTCACTTTTTGTATAAATATTTGATATTTATTTTATCATGGTTATTTATTTATTTATATGGTAAAACTCTTACTTTTATTTATATATTGTAAATCTAATAGTTAGATTACTCTAAGAGTTAGAGATTTCGAGTTACACTCGGAACCTTATATGAAATTGGTAAAGACCCGAGAGTTACAACATATGGTGATATAGTTGCAAGAGTTGCAAATGGTGTTGAGAAATATCACGCATTCTCTCGAATATAAATTGTTCCTGGTCTAGATATATTAACATGGGTCGGTCATTATATTGGTAAGACAAGTGCATTGTCTATATATGTAATGGACATATGGTTTGTCTCAACAGACTGTGAGCTTAGCAGAAGTTCGTATAGAAATGCGGATATTCATTAGTGGAATTAATATTGAATAAACTCATAAAAGATGACTAATAGCTATTCCATAAAACTGTCAATAGTTATCTTTTCGAGTTGAGTAATTATTGTGGTCCTTTGACTTGAGACACCACGGTGGTCTTGTGAGTGATCCTCTGTGCCTGATACTATGCATGTCAGAGACCTTTCATGGTCTGGCCTCTGGATGACTGTTGGGTATAGACCGATGCTCATGAAGATCGGTGTGCGTTAATATTAGGATTCGTCAGTCCATATGGTTGGATTATGTTTCCAGATATTTTTCAAAGTATATTCCTAAAATCTTTCGGCCGAAAGTTTGTCGAAGAAATTGTTTCTTTGACATTATAAATAATATTAAAAAGAGTTTCACATATATTATTTATTAATGGAATATAGTTTTTGAAAAGTTAGTTTATATTGAGTAGATAAGGTTTTGACAATATAACTATAACCTTACTCAATT
Source organism: Zanthoxylum bungeanum (assembly GCA_019454045.1). Taxonomy (NCBI): domain Eukaryota; kingdom Viridiplantae; phylum Streptophyta; class Magnoliopsida; order Sapindales; family Rutaceae; genus Zanthoxylum; species Zanthoxylum bungeanum. The sequence continues at coordinate 81,151 of SKCR01036973.1, forward strand.
GGAAACGTTAATGATGAAGGAATTATACATTAGCGTTTTAACCTCGACTTGTATGGTTCGACGTGTCGTGTTGTTTTGTCATGATTTGTAGGTGGACAGGCCTTCATGAAATATGTATACAAATATATGAGATATATAAGTATATATATAAATAACAACCGAACGTGAGCCTTGAGAGTTCCACTATATTAAGTTTACTCGTTGAGCACTAGGGCGACCTCTCGTCAAATGTTGACAAAGTATTTTTGGGTATTTAGGATTAAATTGTTTAATCCGATAATTTATGAGATGAATTGAATTAATTAATTTTATATCAAGAGTTGATATAATTTTATTGTATAATAAATGTAAATTCGATTTACATTAAATTAGTAATTATTTTGTGAATTAATTTAATTGTTAAATTAATATACAATATTAATTACTTAGCTTATACAATTAATTAATTAAAGTATATTGGATTGTTTAGTTAAAGTAACTAAATGATTAATAAAAGGTAACTTAATTTGCTTTATATTAAAGTTGGTGAGATTTTATTTAACCTTGGTTAAGTTGCTTTTAGCAATGTGTGGTGTAGGGAAAAGATTCCTTAAACCATGGTTTATATTTAAATGGCTTGGGTATAGTTTTTCTTTAATTTTATTAATAAAATCAAATGAATAAAAAGATAATGAGATGCTTTTCTCTTTGACTCCACTACTGCCGTGAGAAACAAATATAAACCAAAAGAAAAGAAATTGCTTCTCTTTATATATTCACTCACTGCCGAAAAAACAAAAAAAAAAAAAAGAAAAGCAACTCCTCACTGCCGTTTTTTGAAGGGAAAAAGCTATAGTTTTTCTTTTTGGTTTTGCTCTCAAATCAAGCCAAAATCTCACTAAAAAATCACCCAAATAATTTTCATCGACATGGAATTGATCCTTAAGAGTTAAGGGTTGGTTATTGTTCTTGAAGCTTGATTTTTCTAGGGTTCAAGAGTTGATTTTGGGGAAAATCTTGGTTATCATTCTTGAGTGATCAAACCACCTTTTGATCACCAAGACTTGATCTTGAGTTGCTTAATTTTGTGGAATTTGGAAAAAGCTTAAAGCTTGGTGGAATTTGGAGAAAGCTTAAAACTTGGAAGATTTGGAAAAGCTTGAAGGAATGATCAATTGGCAAAGATTATTGGTACATTTAATTAGTGAATTTATTTGTTCAATTTGTTGAGAAAAATTGTTGTGGATTTGTTGGATTAATTGGAAGCATGTATGTGAGGAATTAGAAGCATTTGAGTGTTGAAAATTAGTATATAATTGATATGTTAATTTTGAATGCTTGGATTAATTTTTCAAGAGTTGGAAAATTATTTTGTATGCTTGAATTAATTTTTCAAGTGTTGAAAAAATTAATTTTAGTATATTTGGATTATTTTCAAGTGTTGGAAATAATTATGATGCTTAGATTAATTTGTCAAAAGTTGGTAGATTGATTTAAGTGTGTTGAAATTTTTAAATGGACTTATGGTAATTTTTAATACATGAAAATGTTTTAATGCATTGGAAATTTTAAGTTTGTAATTAAAAATTTTAAACCCACTATTTTAAGGACTGCCGAAAATTAAAACAAAAAAAAAATATTTTTTCCGCGCGCCTCGGGTTTGTCCGTTCCTCACACAACAAGTGGTATCAGAGCGATACGTGCTTCTAATTGTTCATATTCCTTACAATTTTTCTCAATGTTATAAAATGCCCATGCATACATTTAATTATGAATTACATGTTTTAGGCATTTTTGGACATGCATACATTTTATATATTTGTATGCATTTGACTTTGGAAAAATCTCTACGCTAGATTATTAAGTGTCATTATTTTACTTGAAAATATGACATGGTCCGGCTTGTCTATACAGTGTTAGTGAAACCATTGTGATTATTCCCAATGTGGCTAAAGCGTGAGGGATTGGTTATAATGTTTTGTACTATTCCGGTTAAGCATGAGATGAGTCGAATTTAAGAGAAAGTATTATCCAATATTGCTAAAGCGTGAGGTTAATATTAGTATCTTACTTTCGGAAATAGACAAGTTGATCTAAAAATTGAACTATCCAATATTGCTAAAGCGTGAGGATGAGATTCGATTTAGGACCGAATGTAAGAGTTGCATGAGATGCAATTGACAATAATTGTCTACCTCTTGAATTTACAATGGTCAATATTGCTAAAGCGTGAGACTTGAGTAAATGTCAAGGAGGATCTACTTCTCATTGTGAGATTTAAGAGTTAAATTCCCGTATTCCTGTTTGTAGAGATTATCAAGAATAAGTAAGACAATGCGAGGGCACTTTATAGAAAAAGTAAATCCATATTCTATTTAGTGTTTTTATCATGATATTTAAATATTATATTTCTGCTTTATTTCATTCTTGTGTAGACAGAATGTCTATGTCGAACCCGCTTTCGCGTATACTTGATACGCATAGGCTCTAGGGTGCTGTTAACTATAATGTTTGGCTCATGAATCTCCGAATTCTTTGCCAAGCGGAGCAACTTGAATATGTTCTAGATCGTCCAATGCCCGCAAGAGTTTCGAATAATGCTTTAGATGAAGAACGTGAGACGTTCATCAAATGGAAGGATGATGATCGGAAAGTCTGGTCATACATCTTTGGATCTATGGTGCCGGAACTACAGAGGAAGTATATGCCGATGCCTGATTCCGGATCCATTTTGATGCATATGAAGGAACTATTCAGTGATCGACCACAGGTAGAGATGCATAGGGTGGCTGTCGAGCTTTTTCATACTTTCCTCCCGGAGGGAAAACCTGTTAGCCCACATGTGATGAAGCTAATAGATTGTGTGGAAGAACTCGAAAGGATGGATATTTCTATTGACAATCGCCTCGGGAATAGTGTGATTCTCGCATCTCTTCCCAAGTCTTTCAAGGACTTTATTGTTAACTTTAACATGCATAAGATGCTTCCCACCTATTCTGAGTTGCTCAATATGTTGCTGACGGCTCAATAAGACATGAATAAGAATAGTTATGCTTTCATGGTCACTGATGGTTCTTCTTCTGGACCTTCTCAGGCTTCTCAAAAGCCTGCTGGGAAGAAACATAAAAAGAAGAAGAAAGTTAAAGGTAAAGGCCCAAAGGTTGCCTCCGCAGGGGTTTCTAAACCTAAGGTGAAGACAAATGCTGCAAAAGGAAAATGTTTCTACTGAGACATGCTTGGACACTGGAAACATAACTACTCAATATATTTAGCTTCTTTGAAGATAGAGCCATCAAGTATTTATTTTCCTATTATTGACATTACACTTGATTTTGATTCTAGTTCGACTTGGGTGTTAGACACCGCTTGTCCTTCTCATATCTGCAATACGTTACAGGATCTGAGAGACACTAGAAGACTAAAGCCGGGAGAGATCCAACTACGAGTAGAGGATAGAGATTCTCTACAAGCTGAAGCAGTATGATTTTTGTGTTTGACACTCTCGGATGAATTTAATATTCGACTTAATAACTGTTATTTTATGCCGAATATGATACGAAAAATCATCTCACTTCCTGTACTTGACATATTAATTAAGCTTTTAATTAAATATTTTTAATTATATTGAGCTAGTATGGGGACCAAATGAACCTATGGTTCCGAGCTCCAATAATCTTGAAATATTAATTAAGCTTTTAATTAAATATTCTGAATTATTAACTCTGGGTTATTCCACTAAAAACCCAAAGTTACACGCTCATTGCCGCAGATGATATATTAAGCTGAACCAAGTCGGTGTCCATCGATATAGTCACTACATATAGATTAACCTTTCACGAGTATCTCGTAATTAGAGCCGGGTCATAATGTCGGTTATACCTCTATAATTATTTTTACCTTAAGTACCATTGATTCTCTAATGAATGATTCATTCATAACAATTATGAATTTTAATCTTTCTATTCGTAATAGAAAGACTTGAGCGCTCTAACCGTTCAAGTACTTAATCAACCCTTAAGAAAGATACTCATCTACTTCTCGCAAGAATGAGTGTATTCCATATCTATGTAAAACGTTCCCAGCTACACAACAGACCATGCCCCCAAAGTACGTAGCTATTGATCGGGACTGCTACACCAACCTCACCTTTGTAAATCAAAGGATATAGCCTGCCATGCAGGAGTTCGTAGTACACTCAGGATTAAGGTCAATCTATATGTGACCATCTAGTAGATCGAAATGACTTTCTTTGTTTAACGGATATTATAAGAATGTCATTTCCATATGGGTCCAGTCCTAAATGATCACATCATACAAGGTGCCTCCATTCTCATGTCTCTATATGAACGATCCCGGATCAAGATCACCATACAAATATAGAATGAACCGCAGCTATAGATAAACCACAAACAAAGTACCCATTTTTTTTGCTCTCTATGGACTATTTAAAATTACTAACTTTAGACTTAAATCCTCTTGGGTATGACACTCATGCACTAAGTCTGAAGGCACATAAGTAATCTATTGTATTCAAGATAATTTATAAAATGGAAAATTAAATAAACACTTTGATAAACGAATAATACATCATTTTATTTCAAAACACATAAAAGGTTTACATTTCATGTAGCTCTAGGGCATACATCCTAACAATCTCCCACTTGCACTGGAGCAAATGGGACATGTCCCATAATCCTAGACCATCTAGGTCACCTTCAAACACGTTAGCCGACAAGGGCTTTGTAAACGGATCAGCCAGGTTCTCTACGGATGCAATCTTTGTGACAGTAAAGTCTCCTCTCTGCACTATCTCCCCGATGAGATGATATTTCCTCTCTATATATTTTCTGCTCTTGTGGCTTCTTGGTTCTTTGGATTTTGCCACTGCACCACTATTATCGCAATAAAGTATGAGTGGTCTATCCATAAGTGGAACAACTTCCAGATCTCCCAAGAATTTACAGAGTCAGACTGCTTCCTTAGTTGCTTCACAAGCTTCTACATATTCAGCTTACATGGTGGAGTTAGCAATGCAAGATTGTTTTATACTCCACCATACAATAGCCCCACCACCTTAGGTAAACACTAATCCAGATGTTGATTTCCTTGAATCAACATCTATCTGAAAATCAGAGTCCGCATATCCCATTAAGATGATATCCTCACCGGAATACATAAGCATATAATCTCTCATTTTCTTAAGATACTTGAGAATGTGTTTCACAGCCACCCAGTGATCTAATTCTGGGTTCGACTGAAACCTACTGACTAATCCCATTACAAACTAGATGTCCAGTCTGGTGCATAACATAGCATACATAAGACTACCAACTGCTGAGGCATATGAGATATGTCTCATTTCCTCAACATCTTGAGGTATCTTAGGAGACTGTTACTTCGACAAATGAATTCCATGTCGATAAGGCAGATTGCCTTTATTGGAATTCTGCATCCCAAATCGTACAAGGATCTTGTCGATATAGGATGCCTGAGACATAGTTAATAGTCATTTCTTATGATCCCGAAGTATCTGAATCCCAAGAACATAACTGGCCTCTCCCAAATATTTCTTTTGGAATTAGATAGCTAGACAAGTTTTCACGTCCGATTATATTTTTACATCATTCCTAATGAGTAAAATATCATCGACGTATAAAACAAGAAAAAAACCACATTCTCGTCAATGACGTGCTTGTATACACAAGGCTCATCAATATTCTGCTCAAAATCATAAGACTTGAACGTGGTATCAAATCTTATATTCCAAGATCGAGATGTCTGCTTAAGTCCATAAATGGACCTTTGCAGCTTGCAAACTTTTTGCTCTTGACCTTGGGCTATGAACCCCTCTGGTTGTACCGTATAGATACTTTCATCAAGATTTCCATTCAAGAATGCAGTCTTGACGTCCATTTGCCAAATTTCATAGTCATAATAAATGGCAATGGATAGAAGAGTGCGGATTGATTTAAGAATGGCTACTGGCGAGAAAGTTTCATCATAGTTAACTCACTCTTTCTGGGTATAACCCTTGGTAACTAGCCTAGCCTTGAAGGTCTGTACCTTCTCATATGCACCCCTCTTCCTCTTATAGATCCACTTGCAACCTATGGGTTTCACCCCATCAGGTTGCTCTACAAGTTCCCAGACTGATTTAGAGTACATGGACTTCATCTCTAGGTTCATGGCTTTGAGCCATTCCTCTTTGTCAGAATTATCCATTGTATTATGATAGGTCAATGGATCATCTATACTATCACTGGATGCGAGTTGACCCTCTCCAACCCCAAGGTAGCGATCAGGTTATCATACAACCCTCCCATTGTGTCTAGGTGGTAGATCATTCTGACTACTTGTATATGATGCTCAGATGTCGAAGGTGTTATGTATTTATCAACTGTCGTTGAAGATGGTGTGTTGGTCGAACCAGCAAGTAACTCCTCGAGTAATAATTTACTTCCTCATATAGTCCTCCTCTAGAAATGTAGCATTTGTCGATACAAATATTTTGTTATCATCAGGACTATAGAAGAATCCAGCCCTAGTCTCCTTAGGATAGCCTACAAATAGGCAACCCTGAGAACGTGGCTCAAACTTTGTAGTCTTATTCTTCAGCACATGTGCTGGAAACCCCTATATGCGAAAATATCGTAAACTAGTTTTACGACCATTCCACAACTCTAAAGGAGTCTTAGGAATAGACTTAAATGAAACTACGTTAAGGATATGCATTGTAGTTTACAGTGCATATACCCAGAACGAACTAGGTAGTGAGCTATAGCTACACATAGACCTCATCATGTCTAGTAGGGTCCGATTTCTCCTCTGTGCAACACCATTTTTTTGTGGTGTTCAAGGTGTTGTGAGTTGGGATACTATCTCATGCTCAACTAAGAATTCCTTGAAATCTCTGTCAATGTATTCTCCTCCATGATCTGATCGTAGAGTTTTGATTGTTTTACCCAACTGGTTCTCAACCTCAGCACGATACTCTTTGAACTTTTCAAAAGTATCTGACTTGTGCTACATTAGGTAAACATACCCAAATCTGGAATAATCATCAATGAATATGACGAAGTATTCATAACCACCTCGAGCTCTTACATTCTTCGGTCTGCAAATGTCCAAATGTATTAGCTCAAGTGGTTCACTGGCTCTTATACCTTTTCATGTAAAAGGTCTCTTGGTCATTTTTCCTTCTAAACAGGATTCGTAGACTGGTAAAGTTTCGAGCTTTAACTGGCTTAAGGCTATGTTCTTTATCAATTTGTCTATCCGGTCAAGATTGATATGACCAAGTCTAAGATGCCATGGATATATGTCATCGTGAGAAATCTTTTGCCATTTAGTTTTTGGTTTCTCAACCTTAAATATTTCAGCGTTGAGCAGTGACTTATGTGTTAACGGTCTTAACATATACAAGTTATTTTCTGAGTATCCTATGCATATGGTTAATCCATTTCTACCAATAATAACTAAATTGCTATTAACAAAAATTAAATAACAATCATCCAAAATTTTAGAAACAGAAATCAAATTCTTGTGAAAACTATGAATGAATAACACATTGGTCAAATTTAAATAACTATTATTTGTAAAATTTAAATTAGAAACTCCCACTGTTGTTGCTGAAATGGCATCCCATGTCCCGATCCTCACGGTGTAGTCACCTTCAGCAAGGTCCCTCCATGAGTTAAGTAGCTGCAAAGAAGAAAAAAACATGGTTAGTGGCTCCAGAATCAATAATCCAGGCGGATTTATCATCCTCCACTAATAGAGATTCAATAAGGAGTAAATCATATTTACCTGTATCCTTTTTCTCCTTCAGCTTAGTAAGGTATTTAGGACAATTTCTTTTCCAATGGCTGTTCTTGTTGCTGTGGAAACATTTTCCCTTGGGCTTGGCATCCTTGGAGCCTTTCTTGTTTTTCTTCTTCATGGGCTTTGCCTTAGCCTTCCCAGTGCTATTCTTCTTCATCTTTGTAGATTTAGAAGACTCGATAATATTTGCCTCAGCACTGAACTTACGAGGATCCACAAGCATGGTCTCGTAGTGGGTGAGCTCAATAAGAAGCTGGGTCAAAGTAAAAGTCAACTTGTTCATAACATTGTTGCTTTTAAACTGTAGGAAACTCTTCGGAAGAGTTTCCATAATCATGGTCACCTGGCTACGCTCGTCAATACGAGCTCCATGGGTTTCAACAGTGTTGAGATAGGTCATCATCCTTAAGACGTGCTCTTAGACTGATGTCTCATCCTTCATCCTAGCAGTCATCGCTGAGACCATGGCCTCATGACATTAACGCTCTGAAGGCTGCGTAGACCAGGACAGTGTTCATCTTACTTTTCCACTTAACATAATTTTCTCCCGTTAATTTATCATTTGAGAGTATGGAAATAATTGGAGAAATCATGGCTGAAAGAATAAAATAAAAATGCATTTAAAATTCATTCATCGCATATTAAAATCATCAAATAATTTTGACATAAAATTAAACATGATGCATAAACCATGAATAAAGAATTAGAAACCTAAGAGAATTACTATGCCATGGAAATCTATCATCCCACAAGTAAGTGCCGTCGTAGGGTAGGTCAAGTACTTGCATGATAGATCGAGACAATCTCAGTTGATTAATATACGCAAGAATAACTCTTATTCTTATATAAAACAACTACTGTTTGATTCGATCAAGGAATTTTATTAACAGTTAATTATTCCTTTGTGAGTGTGACCCGTTGTTTCGGGATTCTTGGACTTAACGAGTGAAGTACCGCCGTAGGGTAGGTCAGTTCAGAAGATGCATATAGAATCCCTATCCTCTCAGAATCCAAACCTGATATTGACCCAAAATGGACACCATCCGTAGGGGGACGAAAGCAAAGCCGTCTCGAGGCACCTTTTGAATCTAATGTTTTCGGACTAACAACGGAGATAGCGGGATATACTGTCGTATATCCCTCTCCCAAGTTTAAGGTTTCTAATTATAAAATATCTAATATTTTAATTTAACTAGTGTGAATAAATTTATGGCGGCTAAATCATAACTTTTATTAACACTAGTACACTATTAGTGACCTAACCAATTTTAACTCTTAAAAAATATATCACTAATTTCCATTAGTCTCTACTAATTGTATTACTCAATTAAACTAATTTAATTAGAGTGATATCAGTGACCTGTTATATTTTAACATTTAAAATACTAGAACACTAATGGGTTTAAAATTTTTAGGATCCTAAAAAGGTCAAGATTTATATTAAACTATTTAATTAATCTTAGTGCGTTATAAAATCCAATGGTACGTGGAATTGTATCTCGAGTGCAGACCATATTACCGTCCATTTAGATTCGGCTATGGAATTTATGTCCGGGTTTCCATCTTATATACCAATGGAATTTATTATGCACTAATTAAGCCCAATTTATTAGAATTCAAATTTTAAACCTTAAAACTAATTAATCTAATTAATTATTTTTCCATGCATATCATATTCTAATTTAAACATTTTAAATCACATAAAATCATATTTCATGTCTATAATGATAATGCATCTAAAAACATGTTATGGCATGTGAAATGCAAGAGTAGGCACCATAAGCTGACATGTTATTCAAACAATTCGAATTAAACATACATATAAAATAAAAAATATTTTGCATTGACCGGGCTCTTATTTTTCCCTATACTAATCTAATTAGTACAAAAAATACCCAAGGCATCCATTGGTCTTCAAAATACGCTCCATGGTGGTGTTGGCTCTTTTTACGACTTCGGTGCTCCAAATTACAAGAATTGAAATTTTACATTGGAAAATAAAAATTACAACAATTGTAAATGATGAACTTATGTCCTTACATACCAAAATCAAAACCAACTAAAAAATAAGAGCCGGAAAAATTTACGACCAATGCAAAATCTATTCATCACATGAAAAACAATAACCATTCATCACATGAATATTATTTTGTGCCTACTCAACTAAACATGCAAATGAATATTTATAACTCATATAAACATATTAAAAACAATATCTTTAAATGAAAAAGAGAAGGGTTAAGAACACTTTTCAACCTTGCTCTTGATGGCAATTGTAAGAAACATTTTCCTCGCGCAGCGGAAACGACTTGGGCGCACGGATCAGAATTGAAAAAAAAAATTACCCTTCTCCATTGAGTACCGAATGCTACTGCTACCACCATTGAAATTTTGCTTCAGTTTTAGACAAAATTCCAGCCCCGAAATTGCCCGAAAATAGTCCCCGACCAGTCGGACAAAAACTGGACTGTTTTGGACTCGATTCGCGTCCAACGCACTGCAGAAACAGCCGCTGAAATGCGTGGACAGAGGATGTGTCTTGGTTCTTATTTTTCACTTGAAAACAGCCCCAACACAGCCCCAAAACATCAAATGTTCCCAAAAAAAATGGATTAAAACGAAACCAAACCGAGTTTCGTTTCAACAAGTGAAGGGGCGACAATTAGCAAAAATAATGCTCACTAGCGTGAACCACAAGAAAGAGATGAAGATGAAGATTTGTTCGACACCATCTCATTACCAACGAAAACTTGTGTGGGCAAGACTCACAAAATAATCCCAAAATATTTTAGAGATATAAACACACTTGTAAATTTTGATTTTATTTTTCTTCTTTTCTTAGTTATGTTTTTCTCAACTTTTGAGAGAATAAGGAAGAAGAAGAAGAAGAAGATAGAGGCTAGGTTAGAATGAAAGGCTTAAGCAAAAAGAAAAAACAATTTTCCTTTTTATACTTAGGGTTTAATTTTACAAAATAAAATAAAACTCTACCTCTTCCTCCAAGCCAAAATTCGGCCAAGCACATGTGTGAATAAAAAAAAATTTGTAACATCAATATTTACTTTCCTTAAAAGAAAAGATGTTACAAAACAAGAGGTTAAATGCTTATTTAAAACTTATAACTTCTAAATTAAATCCAAAGTTTTCCAAAACCCAAATTTAGAAATTACTATCCTAACCTTTTCATTTAATTATATCTAATATAATTAAATCACATGTGTTTAAATATCTTAATAAGACCATATATTAACTTTTAATATAATGTTTCAAGTGTGACATTATAATATTATTAATCATATTAATAATATTTATACCTTTGTGAGTATACAATTGGACTATCCAATTATACTAAATCCGCTATAGTAGATTGAACTAGTATGGGGACCAAATGGACCTACGGTTCCAAGCTCCAATAATCTCGAAATATTAATTAAGCTCTTAATTAAATATTCTGAATTATTAACTCCGGGTTATTCCACTAAGAACTCGAAGTTGCACTCTCATTGCCGCAGACGATATATTAAGCCGAACCAAGTCGGTGTCCATCGATATAGTCACTATATATAGATTAACCCTTCACGAGTATCTCGTAATTAGAGCCAGGTCATAATGTCTGTTATACCCCTCTAATTATTTTTACCTTAAGTACCATTGATTCTCTAATGAAATATTTATTCATAACAATTATGAATTTTAATCTTTCTATTCGTAATAGAAAGACTTGAGCGCTCTAACCATTCAAGTACCGAATCAACCCTTAAGAAAGGTACTCATCTACTTCTCACAAGAAGGAGTGAACTCCATATCTATGTAAAACATTCCCAGCTACACAATAGACCATGCCCCCAAAGTACGTAGCTATTGGTCATGACTTCTACACCAACCTCACCTTTATAAATCAAAGGACATAGTCTGCCATGCAGGAGTTCGTAGTACACTCAAGATTAAGATCAATCCATATATGACCATCTAGTAAATCGAAATAACCTTCTTTGTTTAACGGATATTATAAGAATGTCATTTCCATCTAGGTCCAGTTCTGTATGATCACATCATACAAGGTGCCTCAATTCTCCTGTCTCTACATGGACGATCTCGGACCAAGGTCGCCATACAAATATAGAATGGACCGCAGCTATAGATAAACCACAAATAAAGTACCCATTTTGTTTGCTCTCTATGGACTATTTAAGATTAATAACTTCATACTTAAATCCTCTTGTGTATGACACTCATACACTAAGTCTGAAGGCACATAAATTTATGGTATTTAAGATAATTTATAATATGCGAAATTAAACAAACACTTTGATAAATGTATAATGCATCATTTTATTTCAAAACATATAAAAATGTTTACATTTCATGTAACTCTAGGGCATACATCCCAACACCCACGATCTCTCTTAAGGATTAGATACCCCTTAATAGATTTCCTTCCAGGATAGACATATACCTGTCGGGCGAGGGTAGCCAGAATTGGAACTTAATTTTAATGAATTCAGGTAACTTGGTTAGCATGGACATATGATTAATTGGGTTAAAATGGGTATCTTCTTCTGACCATCGATTGAGGCTTTATCATAATTTCGTGTTTCGGGTTAATAAACCGATATATTACACAAACATGAGATAACCACTTCATCCTTAAAAGATATTGGAAGGATTCACAACTCTAGATAGTTTAATAATATTTAATTTTCCCTTAATTTACTTTCGCACTGCTTTATTTACTTATTAGATACTCATAAACATTTAACTTCATATATTGATAGCTTAGGTATTAACTCCCCGTGGGATCGATACATTTTATACTACTTGAACGATATGTGCGCTTGTGTTACGTAAGTGATTTCACCGATCACTTATGCATGACAATCATACTCTAAGTCTGAAGGCACATGAGTAATCAAGGGTAAATATGATAATTTACAATATGTAATTTAAATCAAACATTTTGATAAACGAATAATGCATCTTTTATTTCATAACAAAAAATTATGTTTACATTACATGAAGCTCTAGGGCATATATCCCAATAATCTCCCAATTGCACTAGAGTAAATGGGACATGTCAGGTAATCCTAGACCCTTTAAGTGACCTTCAAATACTTTAGCCGACAAGGTCTTTGTAAACGGATTAATCAGGTTTTCTACATAATGTTATCTGCAACATCTCTTTAAAGAGATAATATTTCCTCTATATATACTTCCCTCTCTTGTGGCTTCTTGGTACTTTGGAATTTACTATTGCACCACTATTATCACAATAAAGTGTGAATGGTTTATCCGTGTCTGGAAAAACTTCCAGATGTCTCAAGAATTTTCGGAGCCATACTGCTTCCTTTGCTACTTCACAAGCTGCTATATACTCAGCCTTCATGGTTCCACCAACTAGAATACTGATTCGGATGTTGATTTCCCATTATCTATAATCGTCTAAAAATAAGAATTTGTATATCCTTTAAGGATCATACCCTCTCCAGATTATACAAGCATATAGTCTCTTGCACTTTTAAGATACTTGAGAACATGTCTTATAATTAACCACTGATCTAATCATGGGTTGGACTGAAAACTACTGACTACTCCTACTACATAACTGATGTCCAGTCTCGTTCATAGTAAAATATATCATGCATGAGACTTCTAACAGTAGAGGCATGTGAGATATGTCTCATCTCCTCAACTGCTTGAGGTTTCTTAGGAAATTTTTCCTTTGACAAGTGAATTCCATGTCCGAAAAAATGAATTATCTTTCTTGGAATTCTGTATCCAAAATGCACAATCATTTTTTCGATATATGATGTCTGAGACACAGCTAACAGTCATCTCTTGTGATCATGAATAATCTATATCCAAAGTACACAACTCGTCTTTCCCAAATATTTCATTTGGAATTAGTTAGCAAGTCAGGAATTTACTTCCCTTAATACTTTTACATCATTCTCAATGAGTAAAGTATCATCAACTTATAATATGAGAAAAACATTTTATCCAAAGTGACATGATTATATAAACAATGTTCATCGGCGTTCGGTTCAAAATCATAAGACTTGATCATCACATCAAATCTTATTTTCCAAGATCAAGATGTTTGCTTCAGTCAATAAATAGACATTTACAACTTGCAAACCTTTTGCTCTTGACCTTAGGCAATGAATCTCTCTGGTTGTACAATAAAGATGCTCTTATCAAGACTACCATTCAAGAATATTGTCTTGACGTCCATCTGTCATATCTCAGACTCATACTATATGGCAATGGATATAAGAGTGTGAATAGATTTAAGCATGGCTATTGGCGAGAAAATCTCCTCTAAGTCGACTTTCTATTTCCGAGTATAACCCTTGGCCACTAACCTAATTTTGAAGGTTTGTACCTTCCTATCTACTCATCTATTCTTCTTGTAGATTCACTTTCAACCTATAGGTTTTACCCCATCATGTTGGCCTACAAGATCTCAGACTGTGTTGGAGTATATAGACTTCAACTCGAGATTCATGGATTTGAGCAATTCATTTTTATCATTCATTGCACTATAATAGCTCAATGGACCATCTACATCATTACTGGAGATGACAACTTTTGCCACTCTAATCCCTAAACAGCGATCAAGTTGTCGCACAACCCTTCCACTCCGTCTAGAAGGTAGACTCTCTTGATATTACTATATCTGACGCTCAGATGTGAAAAGTGTTACGTTATTTCAATTGTCAAAAATTATTATTGATGATGTATTGGTCTATCTATAAAGTAACTAATTGAGTACTAATTTACTGCGAGGTATGAATTCTCTCATATAGTCCACCTCAAGAAATAAAAATATTTTGATCTCTTCTTAGACTATAAAATAATTCACTCATAGTCTCTTTAGGATATCCTTGAAAAAAGCACACCTTAAATGTGACTCCAACTTTATAATCTTATTCTTCAGTATATGCGGTGGAAACCTCCATATGCGTAAATGTTATAAACTAGCTTTGAGACTGTTTTACAACTCTAAAGGTATCTTAGGAATAGACTTAGATGGAACTACATTAAGAATATACATTGTTGTCTGTGATGTATACCCTTAAAAAGAACTAGGTAATGAGCTGTCAATAAATATTGATCTCATCATGTCTAGTAGGGTTTGATTTCTCATTTCTGCAACACCATTCAACTGTGGTGTTCCAGGTTCTATGAGTTGGGATACCATCCCATGCTCAACTAAAAATTCCTTGAATTTATTATCGAGGTATTCTCCTCCACAATTTGATTGTAGAATTTATATGGCTTACCTAATCGGTTCTCAACCTTAATACGATACTCTTTGAACTTTTTAAAAAGTACCTGATTTATGCTGCATTAGGTAAACATGCACATAACTAGAATAATCGTTAATAAATATTATGAAATATTCATAATCACTTAGTGATTAATTGGATCTTAGCCATTTTCCAATAAAAGGTCTATTAGTCATATTACCCTCTAGACTATACTCATAGATTGGTAAGTTGTGGTCATTTAACTGACTTAAAAATCCATTATCTATTAATTTGTTTATCTTGTCAAGGTTAATATGGCCAAGTTTGAGATGTCAAATATATGTGTTATCGTGATAAATCCTTTGTCATTTTGTTTTGGGTTCTTCAACCTTAAATATCTCAGTGTTGAGTAGTGAGCTATGAGTTAACAGCCTTAACATATAGACGTTATCACCTAGTTTCCTTTGCATAGTAGTAATCCATTTTTGAAATAATAACTATTATTATTAAATAAAATGGAAAAAACCATCATGCAATAGTTTTAAAATAGAAATTAAAGTTCTGCGACAAAATAAAAATAAACAACACTTTGTTTAAATTCAAATAATTTTTATTTGAAAATTGAAAATTGATAACTCCCATTGCTTTTACTGAAACAATATCCTCTATACTGACTCTCATGGTAAAGTTACCTTCATCAAGATCTTTTCATGTATCAAGTATTTGTACCATTTGTCTTCCTAGCTTTTCTTTCTCTTCTTTGTAGTTTTGATAGACTAGATAACACTTGCATTTCCACTAGGCTTGTGAGGATCCATCAGCATGGACTCCAAAAAGGTGAACTCATTTAGCTGTTATTTAAGAGTGAAAATCAATTGTTCATATCATAGTTGTTCTCAAACTATAGGCAACTCTTCAAAAGAGATTCCACTATAATGGTCACATAGCTATGAGGCTGCTGCATTGAAGTGGGTCATTATCCTCATGACATTCTTTTGGATTGATGTCATTTTCTTCATCTTCGTGGTCATCACTAAGACTAAAGCCTCATGACGTTACCACTCCAAAGGGTACCCAAACATGTCTTGCAATGACCGCATCATCATAGATGTTATAGCCATTAGTTTATGTTTTACAGTAAAACATCAGACATCTCTGCTAGCAAGTAACAGTGGGTCTTCTCACTGGTCATACCCACTTTTGGTGAGTATTATATACATCTTGGCTCTAGAGGACACTCATCATTTAGGATAAATTTAAGGTCTTCAAAATACCAAGACAACTTTCATGTTATTTTTCTTTTGACATAACTTTCTCTCGTATATTTGTCGTTAGCAAGTATGGAAATATCGGGAAAATGTCTGATAAATTATAAAATAAACATGGCATAAAATTAAACCTGATGCATTGACCATGTAAAATGAATCAGAAACCTAAAAACAATTACTATGTCATGAAATCTATCATCCCATAAATAAGTGTCGTTATAATATAGGTCAAGTATTTGCATGTGACCGGCGTAAACACACATGTATAACGCAAGCGTACGTATCGTTCAAGTAGTATAAAAAGTATCGATCCCACGAGGACTTAATACCTAAACTATTAATTTTATGAGGTCAAATGATTACTAGTATCTAACAGGTTGTTTGATTGATTTGAAATGGCGACGATTCTAAATTTAAAGACAAGTAAATAAAATTGTTCGAAAGTAAGTTTTAAGAAAATTCAATATTAAAAACTATCTAGGGTTGTGAATCTTTTCAATATTATTTAAAGATGAAGTGGTTATCCTATAGCTGGGTAATATATTAATTTATTAACCTAGAACACTAAATTATGTGAAAGCCTATGTCGATGGTCAGACACAACTACCCAGTTTAACCCAATTGAACCATATGTCTATGTCAACCAAATTATCTAGATTCATAAAATTTAAGTTCCAATTATGGCTACCCCCGCCCGACAGGTATATATCTATCCTGTAAGGAAATCTATTAAAGGGTTATCTATCCTCAAGGAAGATCGTGGGTTATTGAGTCCAAGATCTCAAACTTAAAATCCATATGTCTAGTTCATTTTAAGTTTACCTAATCAATTTTATTAATGGCCAGTTAATAAAAAGCATTAAGATTAAGACTCAATAAATAAATCTTTATATTACCCAAACTATAATCTAACTCTTATAAACCAGTGATATTGAAATTCATCACAACCCTAGATAACTAACTTAGTTATGACACATGGCTAGGGCTAGTAAAAACTTAAAAGTAAAAGCCATAAAGTAAAAATGCGAAATAGTAAATGCGGTAAAGTAAATACTGAAAAGTAAATAACAATAAATGAATGCTAAGGTAAAAGGAATTACTTTTACTATTTACTATTTTAAATATCTCCCATAAAATAATATATAAACTTGTGATAATATTACCAACCAGCCATATAGGCGGTAACCTGATTAATTCAAATTAAGTCCGACCAGCCATAAAGGCGGTATGATTTGTCCATGAACATGCCATATAGGCGGTAAGAAAATTTAATTATCAACCAGCCATATAGGCGGTATCCTGGATTAGTCAGGTTTAAACCAATTTAAATTTAATAGCCAACCGACCAATATGGCGGTATCCTTATTAAGTCAATTTTTAATAGTAAATATATTAAATAAGGGAGATTAATCTAAATAGTAACAGTAAAAGAATTACCTTTCACCTTAGCAAGGAGAAGTTACCTCATCATGGATGAATAGTAAAACTGAAACAGTAAAAACAAGATAAATTACATTACTATTACAGAAAGTAATTACTATTACAGAATGTAATTAAAAATAATTACAAAACTTAAATTAAAAGAAATTAGAGAGAGAAACTCCCCATTTACATCAAAGAAATGAGAGAGAATGGTGCCACTAAAACTGAAATCTCGAGCTCAATTTATAGACAATTTTTGGGTCAGCGTCGCGACGCTAGCAACAGTTTCTGGAGTCCACGCGTACGTTGACCACGCGGCTGTCGGCACAGTAATTGGTGACATGTGTCACGCTCTTGTTGGCTGCCGATGCGGTCCAATGAAATCGTGCCACGTGTAATCTTGTGATTGGGTGTAAATTCGGTCTAATAGAATGGTGACACGTGGCATGCTCTGATTCGTTGATTATTCGGTCCAATAGAGAGGCGACACGTGGCACGCGGTTTGGGTGGTCCAATGAGGTGATGACACGTGGCAGACGGCGCATGTTAGCAAGGGCGGCGCATGTTAGCAAGATCCGGCGCACGTTAGCAAGTCCAACCTATCCAATTTTGACTCGTGGCAGACGGCGCATGTTAGCACATTCGGCTCATCCTGGGCGTCGCGACGCGCTAAAGACCAAAATATCCCTATTGACGTATTTTTGTCCGTTTTTGCCCCAAATTGCCTCCAGTGCTTTCCAAACTTTATTTATCTGCAAAATAACAACAAAACACATCAAAACGTTCATAAAACTCGAGAAACAATACAAAACATTAGGCTAAATGAGTGGGAATAAGTGATGTAATTACCACTCATCACACCCCCAAACCTAACATTTTGCTAGTCCTCGAGCAAAACATAAAATAAAATAACATTAAGAAACAAAATTAACTAAGCCACTTTCGTAGGGATCACGATTGCATTTAGCGTATGCAACAAGCCTTTAAACCCTTAGGTGTCCCTAGTGGACGAGTTGTAGTCTCGTGAGGGCTTACGGCAATGATACCCACAAACATTTTTACAAAAGTAAAAAGTTAGTTAAAACTAATGCACACAAAAACAAAAAGACAAGAGAAAAGAGAATAAAGATTGTTAGTGACTAATCAGGTGAAACTTCTACTCCAAGTTATTAGTTGTTTGTTTCTTTCTAAATTACCAAATAAGTAAATTCTCCGATTATATTTACCATTCTCCATATACACAGCCAACAAAATATTAATCAATTCATTTTTGCCCACAACAGTCATAAGTGTAGTTGATAAGAGAGTAATATTTTTGTCCTAAAGTTCTATGAGATTTCACACCTTTTTGTAGCAATGGAATAATTTTTCTGATTTTTCTTTGATTTTTTTTTATTTATATACAATACCTTCCATCTATGTAGCGAGTGTTGGGTCGGTGGCTCCCAAACCAGTTGGCTTTAGGGCACCGGGTGTTAAGACACCCCTACGGACTTAATTACCCAGACTTCAGATATAAATATATTTTTTTACAGCATCTTCGATCCATGTAACGAGCTTTGGGCCAGTGACTCCCAAACCAGTTGGTTTTAGGGCACTAGGTGTTAAAACACCCTTACAAACTTAATAACTCGGATCTCTGACGTTTTTTTTTAGGAGCCAGTGTTAACTAATTCCCTCCCCCAAACCTAAATGAGACATTGTCCCCAATGTCTTAAACAGTAAAATGAGAGTTAAGAAGGCCGCACCTGGTTAGCTGAAATTCTACACAAAATTAAAGGTTAAGATCCAGATTAATACTACGCCTCTTACCACGATCGTCCTCAGACCAATTTATCTTTGAAAGAATAGGGTCAACTCGTGGTTCATAGGCTATGAGTTGGTCTATTAGATCCGGAGCAGTTCTGGCAGTAAAGAGGAGTTCTTTTAAAGGTTTTGACACGAACCCATTTCTCCGAGCATCATCAAGAAACACACAAAGAAAATCATAAAATCCATCAACGTTGAGCAGTCCAATTGGTTTCTGGTGTATGTTCAGGTTCGCCCAAGATAACACAATAAAAATTTCCTCCAATGTACCCAAGCCACCTGGCAAAGCAATAAAAGCATCAGCACGGTTAATCATTTCCACTAGTCGTTCAGACATACCTGGCACAATCAGTTCCTCTCCGTTTGATGGCTCAATAAGATTTGCCTCTGCCAAGGGTTTTGGGATGATTCCCAAAACGTGACTGCCTCCTTCCTGTGCAGCCTTTGAAACGATCCACATAAGTCCAAGATTTCTTCCGCCATATATCAAGTGCATATTCCTCGCAGCTAAGACTCGACCCAATTCCTGTGCTGCTTCTATGTATTGTGGCTTAGTACCAACACTACTACCGCAAAACACACAGATGTTTTCAACTCGTCTTCTTGAAGTGGCTTCCATTTTTTATGTATTTCTTTCTCAACTCTGGATGCCTTCAAAAGTGCAATGACGGGTTGAATTTATAGTACCTGAAAAGGGTGAGTAAAAATAGCACAAGTATCTTCCAGAGGACGATTAGTAGCGAATTAATATTGTGATAGTCAAAAAGGTCTGGATCCTGTCGGAGAAAATAAAAGAAAACAACAAAACAGATTACAATTATTAAGAAAAGACAAAGAGATATAATATTTACAAGAAAAGTAACGGCTTGATTGACGTCTATGCGTCAGGGACAACCTTCCCATCCAATTTTCTTATAAATTGGCAAACAGGGTCTTTTTGAGTCAGATTCCCAAGACTTAACAGTTGTCTTTCTTTTTGAAATTGTGTAATTTGCGAAAGGCTATGTGAACATATCCACTGGGATGCGTCTCAAGAGTTGAAGATATATCATCTAAAGACTCCTTACGCAAGCCATCCCTAATGAATTTAATTTTGTCTTCGCGATTATCAGACACCATTCCTAAAGAACGACAACGAGTATTGCAATTCCATCGTGCACATTTGAAACAAAAACCGATTTGCTTAGCTCTACGTTTCTTTGCATAGGTGCTTCTTCCATAACCAGGCAGATGTGAAATAAAAGAATCAGAAGACTCACCTGCCAATCGAACTCGTGCTTCAATTACCCAACGAATATCATTAGGAACTCCGTGAATTGTTAGTAACCTCATCCGTTCCAAGCGAGCTTTGTAGACTTTCATCAGGGATTTTTTAGGGAGAGAAGGAAATTGCTTGTGAAGACTTGCGAGAGCTTCTTCCATCTTGAAATGACTTAATCTGCAAAAACTAAACACACAAAATTAAATCACACCAAATCACAATATATACACAAATTGCATGGGTTGCCTCCCTGCGAGCGCTAAGTTTAGAGTCGTCAGCTAGACTTGACTTCTCGAACGTTAAGCTGGATCTGAAAGTGTGACACTTTCTTTTTGTCGCTCAAATGATTCTCCCCAGTAGTGTTTGACACGCTGACTATTAACCTTGAATGTGTTGTTGGTATTGGGATCCAGTAACTCAACAGCTCCATAAGGTAAAACCTGAGTGATCACAAATGGTCCTAACCACCTAGATTTTAACTTTCTAGGAAAAAGTTTCAACCTTGAGTTGTACAACAACACCTGCTGCCTTGGTTCCAACTGTCTGTGAACTATTTTTCGGTCATGCAATTTCTTGGTCTTTTCCTTGTACAATTTGGCATTCTCATAAGCCTGTAGGTGAAATTCCTCCAATTCGTTGAGTTGGTGAAGTATTTTCTCTCCTGCAGCTTGTGAATCAAAATTCAACTTCTTCAGTGCCCAGTACGCCTTGTGCTCAAGCTCAACTGGCAGATGGCACGCTTTCCCAAACACCAATCGATATGGAGACAAACCAATGGGTGTCTTGTAAGATGTCCTGTAGGCCCATAATGCATCATCTAGTTTTGTTGACCAGTCCATCCTTGTTGATCCAACGGTTCTTTCTAGGATTCTTTTGATTTCCCTGTTTGAAACCTCAACCTGTCCATTTGACTGTGGATGGTAAGCTGTGGAAACCTTGTGAGTAACTCCGTATTTGGATAGGAGTGCATCGAAATATCTGTTGCAGAAATGTGACACTACAAGAAAAAAGGCCTTTACTGACACTAAGGTTAGTGACACTAGGCTAAAAGTGTCAGAAACGACGTGTAAATGGGCATATTTCCGTGTTTTTCACTTAAATATCAATAATTACTGACACTATGGTATCAGCGATTTTAGTATCAGTAATTACTATTACAATAGTATCAGTAAGAAATAAAAAAAAAAAAAAACGCGTAGTCGTCTGGAGTCGAACCAACACCTCGCGGAAGTGACGTTTTTCGCATATATTACTGACACTAGAGTATCAGTAAATTTAGTGTCAGTAATTAATGATACCTTAGTATCAGTAAAAAAATTAAAAAAAAAAATTATTTCCTTAAGTCTGCTGGGACTCGAAATTGTAACCATTGATATAAATTTTTTTTTTATTGTAAGGCTTTACCACTGGGCCAAATCGTGACTTTTGTTCTATTGTGTTAGGTTATTTTACTTATTTTGTTAATCTCTTCCCACATATTCATAAAATTTCAATTTTGGCTCTGTCCTAACCCTAATCTCCGAAATTGATTTCATCACTCTCTTCTCTGCTCTCAGCCTCTCACGATCACAAGTCATGACTATCATCACTCATTACTCATCATCGGTCTTCTCTGGTTGCTTCACAGTCTGCTCTCGGTCTCTCATCTCAGCTTCAGGTGCCTCGATTGCTTGCTCTCAGAAGTTGGATCTCAGTCTCTCATCTTAGGTGCCTTGGTAATTCTTATCTCTTGCCACCCCTCTTCCAGATATTGCTCTTTAATGTCACTTGCTCTTTAATCGATCAGTTTGTGAAGCAAGCTTCGAATCAGAAAGGTGCAGCATTCGGCTCCGTCATCGTCGAAGCCACTTTGCAGCCCTCGCTCTTTGCTTTCTCTGAGATTCTTGTTGTTCCCAATATTGCCGAGGTAACTGAAATTTGTTATTTTTAGGGTTTATACTCATAGTTTCTTTATTATGTTCCTATTTTTTTTTTGTTCTTGTATTTTTATTTTTAGGGTTTGAAAGATTTAAGCATTGAAGGGATAATTTTATAGTAGAAAGGGGTATGAGAGTTGGGAATGCATTATCATGAATCTGAATTTTCGCTTCTATTATTGAGGAATGCATCAAAACTTGGTTTTGAAAATTATTTTCTCAGAGCTTGGGTAGAAAATGGATGAGAATGGCCAAAATTCTGGACCATTGCGGGAGGAGCTAGTGCAAATGGCTACTAAGTTTCTGTCGAATGCAACAGTTAGAAACTCTCCAGTCATCCATAGGCGAAGCGAATGTTTCTTGAGAATATGGGCCTTAGGAAAGACGAGATAGATGAAGCCTTTCGTCGTGTTCCTGTAAGCACATTGTTTCTCTTGATTTTCAAATATTTTTCTATTCAACTCAATTACTCGAATGATCATTTTTGGATGAGTTCTATCTTTCTCTTATATTCTTTTGCATACAAATGCAGGATCCGCCTTCAAATATAACAACGGAGCAGAATATTACCCCAATTCAACGTAAGTTTTTAACATTTTCCATCCCTTAAGAGGTCTTTAATGCAGCATTCATATCCCAGATGTTGAAATTGATAATTGCTTTACTGCCATCACATTTGGAATATCATTGCATGTTGGCCCATAATCTAAAATAGATGAACAGTCAAAGGCAGTCAGAAAGGTTCGACCACAAGTGACAGCACTAGCAACATCTCCACCATCTCGGTTTTACTGGACACATGCTTTTGTTTTTGTGGGTTTTCTTGCCGTTCTTGTGCTGGGACAACTAATTTTTTGAAGGTACTTGAAAAACTTTTGTACACCAGGTCATAAAGTTAGATGCCTTGTAGTTTTTATTGTCCAGTAGTATTATTATGGCTTTACCATTCATTTATGTATGCCTCGTTTAGAACGTTATTTTGCCAAGGTTGAAGTCTTGGATTCGGAAGGCTGTTTTAGAATAACATGTTGTCTCTGCAAAGAACCTTTCTTTTTTTCTTCAAGTACATTATTGTTCATTTCTAGCCAAATAACCTAGAATTTGCTAATAAAGTACACTCCTAAATATTCTTAGCTTACTTTGCTGTTAAATGCAAAATCATTCTCCAATAACTCAGAACCACAAGAGCTCAGAACAGCTTAATCTTTTGGCTTCCTCTCAAAAGTTGTTCCGTAAACTGGACACTACTGCACAGTGAAGAAAGTGATGGTCCGTTGTCTCATCATTTTCTCTGCACATAATTAAGGAGGAGCGTCATATTTGATGTTTCCAACAAATGAGTTCTGCTGTGCTGATTCTTCCTTGAGCTCTGGCCAAGAAAGAAACTTGGATTTTGTGGGAGACTATCATCTAGTTAACTTCCTGTAATTTTTATTTGCTTGGACCTTTCTATGTGTACCTGAAAATTCAATTGTATACATGTGGATTTAGCTTTGTATGTATTTTTGCGCATATAATCTTTGATTGCTGAAAATATGCTACCTAACAGTGATGAAAAGGCAATGTCTTTTGATTTTGAGTGGCTGAATGCCTAAATCTAACCTTCTGCATTCTATTTAAATACATAAAGTTTTAGTTGGCCATGCCACCTTGATAGTGTATTTGTCATTGTTAGGTTCCTGTTTCAATGCTTTGACATTTTTTTGGAATTTGAGGGCCGAACAGGTTTCATGTTTTCTTTTTTCAAGTATTTGGATATATTATTGCTTGGCTGAACTGTGATTTCTCAGACTTATGTGATTCGACTATTCCCAAGATATTATTAAATTGGTAAATTTTGATATCAAATATGATTTCAAATTTTGATTTTCTTATTACTTTTGATGTCAGACTCTTGCTAATATTTTAAAAGAAAAGTTGCTAACGGAAGGGAGAAGACCATATGTTATTCCCGTTGGTGGATCAAACTCTCTAGGGACCTGGTGAGATTGGTCACCAATGTCTTTTCTCTTTTTGTGCCATTGTTTTATTCTTGCATTTAAATTCTTTGCTGCTACCAAGTTCCCAGTTTTGTTGATATATATTTATTGGAAGTCTATTCATTTATAATATCATTTATTCTTACTAGCTGATAACAATTTAGGAGCTAGGTGCTTTGATTGTTCTTCCTATTAAGACTTGCTTCTATAATTTTTTTCACTATGGGGTTCGATTTATTCTATGGTTTGGTTGAGTAGTTGTGTTATCTAAATATTGTCTACCTGTGTGTGTGATCATGGATGTTGCTTATGGATGGGATGATAAAGAGTTCCAAGGTTATGATGCAGTTCTTGGTTGGGTATAGAGTGATCTCAGCTTGGTGACAAAGAACTGAAGAAACATTAGCTAGCATGTGCTGATTTATGCCATGAGTATCATTTCAGTCTCCTTAAGTTCGTTAGAGAAAAGCAATAGCATAATCACTTATTTTAATAAATAAACTATATGTAATGATCAAGACTTGCCTTTTGCTTGATCTTTCTATTGTTTATTATTTATGTCTGTCTATATTTCAAACAGATTTCGGGGAACAAATTGAACAGGAGGATTTTATTTAGTAGTGAGCGATTCTTGTGACACAGAACATAATATTTTCATTTCTTCTACTCCTGTTATTTGATTACCGTGAATTGGTCTTTCATTTGTATAATTTGGAGAGTGGTAGCATTTCATTTGTTCAGAGCTCGAGTGCTTGACATTTTTGGTGTTCTTCATAATTTAGGAGGGAATATTTTTCAGTTTATTTGATCTTTTCATTTGGTTTTTTATATGCATGCTATTAGGTTGTTGGTATGGTTATTGTCAATAAGTGCTTTATGTGACAAAAATTAGATTAGGGTTAAATTTTGTATTTTTATTTGGATGTATTTAATGTTTTTATTTATGAAGATATCGATTTTTTTTGGAAGTCCATCTAATTCTTAACATTTGGTTTATAATTTCAGATTTTGTGCCAGATATCATATTGTTGGGGGATTGTTGCAGGCTTCTCAACAAGTATCATGAATTTTGGTGGGGGCATGGCATTTTGATGGGACTTTAAGAGTAGTTTTTGAAATATATATATTTAATTTAAGATTGTCTATGGAGTTTTTGTATTCATCATGTGATACTGTTGAATTGATTAATACGATTAATCTATTATATTGCGAATTTTATATAAATGTAATTTTTTAGTTTTTATTTCATTGAGTTGGTATATATATATATATATATATATATATATATATATATATATATATATATATATATATATATTTTATGATTAATTTAATTCAAAAAATAAGAAATATAATTGTGAAATAATACGATTTTTAAATTTTAAAAGATATTGACGGATATTGATACTATAGTAACAATAATTTACTGACCACTATAGTATCACTAAATACTGATGATATAGTGTCAATAATTTACTGACACTAAAATAGTGTGAGAGATTACTGATACCATAGTGTCAATAATTTTCTGATACTACAGTATTAACGTTTACTGACACTAAGAATCACTGACACTAGAAACTAGTGTCAGTGATTTCTGGCTGCGGCAACACTGACACATTTATATAGTGTCAGTAAAACCCTTTACTGACACTAATTTAGTATCAGTAAAAGCCTTTTTTCTTGTAGTGTGAGCCACCATCGCTGATGATTGCACGAGGTGTTCCGAATCGAGTGAAAATGTTCTTTTTAAGGAATTTGATCACCACTTTGAATCATTGGATGGCAGTTGCAATTGCTTCGACCCATTTGGAGACGTAGTCTACAGCAACCAGGATGTACAGGTTCCGAATGATGGAACAAAGGGTCCCATGAAATCAATACCCCAACATCGAATATTTCCACTTCTAGAATGTTTTGCAATGGTCCTTCATTTCTCCTCGAAATATTCCCTGTTCTCTGGCACCTGTCACATTGAAAAGCAAAAAGATAAGCATCTTTAAAAAGAGTGGGCCAGAACAAACCTGATTGAAGAACTTTTGTTGCAGTTTTATTTCCGCTGAAGTGTCCGCCATATGGTGATGAATGACAGTGCTGCAAAACACTGTTGATTTCCTCCTTTGGAACACACCGTCTCAATAATTGATCAGCACACCGTTTGAACAGGTACGGTTCATCCCAGACATAGTGCTTGACTTCTTTGAAGAACTTTTTCCGTTGCTGAGTTGTCCATTCCAACGACCATTTTCCTGATACAATGTAGTTGACATAGTCAGCATACCAAGGGACTTCCTATTGTTTCATGGCAAACAGCTGTTCATCTGGAAAAGTTTCTTTGATTGACAGATTTTTGTCAGCTGTTTCTCCATTCTCGAGCCTCGATAGATGATCTGCCACCTGATTCTCTGTTCCTTTCCTGTCTCTGATCTCCACGTCGAATTCTTGCAAAAGAAGTATCCAACGGATCAATCTGGGTTTGGCATCTTTCTTTGTGATCAGATATTTGATTGCTGAATGATCTGTGTAGACCACCACTTTGGGACCCAGCAGATAGGAGCGGAATTTGTCAAAAACGTACACAACTGCGAGCAACTCCTTTTTGGTGGTTGTGTAGTTGAGTTGAGCTTCATTCAGAGTTCTGCTGGAGTAGTAAATGGTGTGGAAAATCTTTGCTTTGCGTTGTCCCAAAACTGCACCTACAGCAAAATCACTAGCATCGCACATCACTTCAAATGGAAGGGTCCAGTCTGGTGCTACAATGATAGGGGCAGAAATCAGCTTCTGTTTTAAGATCTCAAAAGCTTCCTGGCAATCTTTGGTGAAGTTGAAAGGCACATCCTTCTCCAGAAGATTGCAAAGAGGTTTTGCAACCTTGGAAAAATCTTTGATAAATCTCCTGTAAAAAACCTGCATGTCCGAGAAAGCTCCGAATCCCTTTGACAGATGTTGGTGGAGGTAGTTTTTCAATTGTCTCTATCTTTGCTTTGTCTACCTCAATCCCCTTTTGTGAGATCCGGTGTCCAAGAACAATGCCCTCATGTATCATGAAATGACATTTTTCCCAATTGAGCACCAAGTTTGTATCTTCGCACCTTTGTAATACATGTTCCAAATTTTGCAAACAATGATCAAAAGAATCTCCAAACACAGAAAAGTCATCCATGAAAACTTCCATACTCTGCTCCAGCATGTCTGAGAATATGGCCATCATGCAACGCTGAAAAATGGCGGGGGCATTACATAATCCAAATGGCATTCTGCGGAAAGCAAAAGTACCATAAGGACATGTAAATGTGGTTTTCTCCTGATCTTCTGGGGCGATGGCAAACTGATTGTATCCTGAATATCCGTCAAGAAAGCAATAGAATTCATGTCCCGCCAATCTTTCTAACATCTGGTCAATGAATGGTAGCGGAAAATGGGCCTTTCTCGTGGCTTTGTTTAGCTTCCTGTAATCCATGCATACTCTCCATCCAGTCACCGTTCTTGTTGGAATTAGCTCATTCTTTTCATTGGCAATCACAGTAGTTCCTCCTTTCTTTGGTACACACTGCATATGACTCACCCAACTACTATCTGAAATTGGGTAAATGATGCCAGCATCTAACCATTTGATTATTTCTTTCTTCACGACATCCTTCATGATTGGATTAAGTCTTTGTTGATGCTCCACTGTGGGTTTGTACTCATCATTCATCAGAATCTTGTTGTAAGAGTTCAAATCAAAGTCCCAAGGATCACAAATCATGCATAAAAACCGCATATAAACACATCAAAGGAGTAAGGCGGAAACATAACTCACATTGAACGGTTTTGATGAAACGAAGAACATGCATTTTTAAGCTCCCTCCAAGCTCGGCAATGGCTTCTGGAACTGCAGTGGACGCACGGTTTGGGCTGTGAAAGTCTCCTCCATTTTCGGCCATGGATGACTCCATTGAAGCTCCAAGCTTCAAGCTTCCATGCTCAAAGAATCACTTCCCTATCACCTATGTATCACTCAAGGTGTGCTAGCACTTGTTCATCTTCCATTTTGCTTCTCAATTTTCGGTGAAACCAGAAAAATGAAGAAGAAATCGGCTTGAAGCCGTGAGATGAAGAGGAGAGAAAAGAGAGGGAAGAGAGAAACGTACATGTTTGCATGTAAGAGAGAGAGGACCGAATGTGTGTGTAAAAGGAAAAGAAAAGTAATATATATTTATTCATTATTTTCCAAAATAAATAAAACATATATATATATTCCAAACCTTTTCATATTCCATCACTTTTACTTTTAACTTTAAGTCATATCACATCACTTTTCACATCACATCTATTCACTTTAATATAGTGACATATTGTCAAGTCACATCACTCAAAGTGACAATTGATTTGACGATTGACGCGACTAGTGATTTGACGCTTGATGTGACTGCGTGCCGCGCTCGAATTCGAAATGCGAATGCGCTCGCAATCACTCTCGGGCTCGGGTTCGCTAATTCCAAATTAACGAATTTCCGTCGCGTCGTAATTAAGTGATTACGCCTAGCGAATTCACTATTCACGTCGCTAACGAATTAATTCTAAATTAATTCGTTCGCCCGAATTAAAATCTAATTTAATTCCGCGTCGAAATCTAATTTCTAATAATATATCGAATATATTATTTTATCGATTAATTCCAAATTAATCGTTCTCTCTCTTTAACGATATTTTATCCGAGATAAAATCTTCGTAATTAATCCCAGATTAATTCTCTCTCTCAACGAATTAATCCCAGATTAATTCTATCTCTCTTCTTCTAATTAATCCCAGATTAATCAAAGTGCGAGTCATACGTCATCGGTGAATCTTCAGGAAGCGACCCATGAGATCTCCGGATATGTTGGCCGTAAATACGATCGTCGGACTGTCCGAACACGTAAGTACCTCGTACTACGTTTATATCGATTTACAAGACAAGGTTGGCTTCTAGCAAAGCGCCATGCCTACCCATTCTCCAGAAATATTCTTACAGGAATATATAGATCTGTATCAAGCGTAGTATACCGTAGTATTGTGTATATCGGCCCAGTATCGGATAATCACGTGTTAGGCCTGGGGCTGGATAAGTGTCTGCCCCGTACGAAGCACATGTCGGATGTCTGGTAACTAGTCTCTATAATCGGATATACATGACCTAGTCATAATATCCCGATGGCCGCGCAGCACTTAAGAGCACTAATACCGTATCCTGCGTGACATCATCTCCAATATGACTGAAGTGATACTTCCATCTTGACATCACACCCAACTCTACGACTCTCTGATAAACCCAGAAGTGGTGTACTCAGAACCCGTTTAAAGTCCCCTACCACCAAAACCAAAGTTTACCGATTATCGTAAGTATTAGCGATGCAAGTCTCAGGTTAAGACTATACACACCACCTTGATTTCGCCTCCATAGATCATAGTCATAATACCAATGGGATTCCGAGGGGTCTATCCAGAGCGAGCTGTTTCCCGTACCATCGGTGAAACGACCTCCTATCGCACTTGCATAAGTATCCACACTTATATATATAGAACTATGCCGTGGTGCCTGATGAGTGGTATTTATACCACTATTTCTCACTCATTTGACCTAATGTTTTGTATTGTTTCTCGAGATTTATGAACGTTTTGATGTGTTTTGTTGTTATTTTGCAGATAAATAAAGTTTGGACAGCACTGGAAGCAATTTGGGACAAAACCGGACAAAAATGCGTCAACAGGAAAAATTCCATCTTCTGCGCGTCGCGACGCTGGAGCCTTGCGCGCCGCGACGCCCAGCCTGCGCCGAAGTTGCTAAAATGCGCCGTGGTCAACGGGTCAACAATTTGAAAAGTTTGACTTTGCTAACGTGCGCCGTGCCACGTGTCACCATCACAGAAGACTTGCTAACGTGCGCCGGATGCCACGTGTCACCCATCCAACGGTGCCGACAGTTGCCGACAGTGACGTCAGCATGACGTCATCAATGACGTCATGAACAGTGCCACATCATCAGTCTGACGTAAGCAATGACGTCATGAACAGTGCCACGTCATCGGATAAGATTTGAGCCGTCGAACCAGCAAGTGACACGTGTCACTGTAGCTGGCGTCGCGACGCGGAACCCTTTGGCGTCGCGACGCCCACACCTATAGACGCCTATAAATTGAGCACCCGATTTCAGAAATTGTTATCCATCCTCTCTCTTCAATTCCTTCTAAAGAGAGAGTTTCTCTCTCTAAAAATCTTTAGTTTTTACTTTTTTTTACTTTTGTAAATAATTTTAATTACTTTTTGTAATAATAGTAATTTTATTTTTACTTTTTACTTTCTTTTACAGTTTTTATACTATTTACTTTTTACTTTTTACAGTTTTTACTATTTACCGTGATGCGGTAATTTCTTATGTTCGGGTGAAAGGTAATTTCTTTTACTATTACTATTTAGATTAATCTCCCTTAAAAATAATATATTTACTATTTAAATTGGACTTAATCAGGATACCGCCAGATTGGTCGGTAGGTAATAAAACATATATTCCGCCTTTATGGGTTCCGCCTTTGGTTATTTTGGTTCCGCCTTTATGGCTGGTTATTTTGGTTCCGCCTTTATGGCTGGTTATTTTGTTCCGCCTTTATGGCTGGTTATTTTGGTTCCGCCTTATGGCTGGTAATAATTACAAGTTTATATATTATTTTAATGGGAGATATCTAAATAAGTAGTAGTAGAAATAATTCCTTTTACCTTAACATTTTATTTTTTTTACTTTTCAGTATTTTTATTTTATGTCTTTTATTTTTATGTTTTTATTAGTCCTAGTTATGTGTTAGTTATCTAGGGGTTGTGATAACTTTTAATATCACTAGTTTATAAGGGATTATTTTATAGTTTGGGTAATTAATAAGTTTACTTATTAAGTCTTAAGCTTAATGCTTCTTATTGTCTGATCACCAATAAGATTGATATGGTAAATCTAAAATGAACTAGACATAGGGATTTTAGGTTTCACAGCCTTAGACTTAATAGCCCACGATCTTCCTTGAGGATAGATAACCCTTTAATAGATTTCCTTACAGGATAGGAATATACCTGTCGGGCGGGGGTAGCCATAATTGGAACTTAGACTTAATGAATCCAGGTAATGTGGTTGACATAGGAATATGGTTCAATTGAGTTATACTGGGTATTTGTTATTGACCATCGGAAGAGGCTTTTACATAATTTAGTGTTCCAGGTTAGTAAACTGATTTATTACACAAACATAAATAATCACTTCATCTTTTAAATGATATTAAAGGAAATCACAACCTTATATCTTTTTATCTGTTTTTTCCTTAGTATTTTCTTTTATCTTTTATTTATTTATTTAGCAAATCTACAAACAACCAAATCAATCAAGCAATCAATTCCATTCTCCCTTTAATTAGATATTTGTAAATAAATAGATTCAATAATTAATAACAACAGTAGGAATTAAGTCCTCGTGGGATCGATATTTTTATACTACTTGAACGATACGTGCGCTTGCGTTATACGTGTGTGTTTACGCCGGTCAAGTTTTTGGCGCCGTTGCCGGGGACTTATATTTCTTGAGTTGTTAATTTTGAAGCTATCTAATTTACTTGTATCTAATTTTCTTTATTTTTATCTGTAATTTTTATTTCTTTCTTTTGATTTCAGGTGACTTAAAAATGGAACACTACTGGGAGATTGAGAGACTACGTGCTTTACAAGAAGATACACCCCAAATCTGGGAGCAACAGTCCGGTTTTCTGTGGCCTGTTGAACAGCCCAATGATTATCACTGGATGCCAGAACCAAGCAATACTACATTTGTTCATCAGAACGAAATGGGGAGATGTGTGATTTGTGATAGTAACCACCGAGCGATCAATGTATATATCAATCAGAGTGGGAGAATTTCTGGAGACAATCATGCTATGAAGAGCCATCACATTTCACAGACCACATTTTCCATCTTATCCACCATCTACCTTTGATCTTCATCAACAACCAGAACCATCCGAGGAAGATCAATTGATTCACATGTTCAAGGAACAGACAGCTCAATTTGATGCACAAATTCAGAGTCAAACAGCTTCTATACAGAGAATGACAGATCAGATCAGACAATTAACAGAAAACCAGAACTATATACCTCAAGAACCATTCCAGATGACACTGATGAAGCCTTCGAGTACCAATCATTTCACAATGACATTTCAACAGAGGAGGAGGCTGAGCAGTATCAACAACCAGAGGTATCAGTTCAGGAACCCGAACCGGAAAAGTCTCGATTTGATTTTTATTATTCTGACTCTGACGAGGAGGAAGCTGATCCATTTATACAACTGCACCAACAACGGAGGATCAAACTTTCAAACCTCAAAACGAAGATCTTGGAGATTCCATTGCACAAATGTTTGATGAAGATCTACCTGAGCCAATCATTTCACCCAGATCAGAGGATGAAGACCTAAAATCTACATTTCTTTTCATCCTCAGGTTAACAATTTTGATGCATGTATTTCACAGATGACAGATGAAGAGCTAAATATGGAAATTTTCAAATACATCTGCGAAGAAAAGGTGGAGCAAAAAGAAGAGCAAATGGAAGAGCAACAGTCAGACCAAAATAAAGATCCAAAGCATTCAGGAAAAACACATCGCTGTGTTGGGGAGTACAAATCAAAGATATCACCCAGAAGTTTGACAGAATGGAACTTCCATTCAAGTCAAGCATCATACGAGACCTCCTGATTTTCTTTCTTTCTTTTCAGGAACCACTGGAGCAATAAGTTAAAAAGGTGGCACGAGCACTGAATGAGACAAAACTCCTTTTGCCACTTTACCGTTGGAAGAGACCATTCAAAAGCAACGCTCACGGGATTGTCCTTAATCGGACATCCAAAACGACATTGAAACCTCCTTAACAGATGAATTTCAGTCACGTCTGGCTGAAGACGAAAAATTCAGCGCTAGCAGGGAGGCAACCCATGCAATTTGTTGTAATTTATTTTTTCATGTTTTGTGTGAACTTTTTAATTTTGTGTGTTATTTTTGTAGGGAAAGGCACAAACGAAGCATTTTAAGACAGAATGAATTGTGTTTGGCAATCAAAGATGAGAAACAATTCATTAGCAATGGCTGAATAAGGAATGAAATCTTGAGACGCATTCTAATGAATTTATACTAACAAACGAGGGCGTATTGCATACACAATTCCGTTACCTTAATTATTGCTTTGATTTGCTTTTCTGTTGTAATTATCTTTATTTTCGTAGACAGGATCCAGACTTTTTGACCTTTCACGATTTCTTTTGTTGTTTAGCTAACAAACGTCCTCTGGAAGATACTTCTGCTATTATTACTCACCCTTTTTTCAGGTACTATAAATTCAGCCCGTCATTGCACTTTTGAAGGCATCCTAATTTGATAAGAAAACATAAACAAAAAATGGAAGCCACTTCAAGAAGACGAGTTGAAAACATCTTGTGTGTTTTGCGGTAGTACTGTTGGTACTAAACCACAATACATAGAAGCAGCACGGGAATTGGGTCGAGTATTAGCTGCAAGAAATATGCACCTAATATATGGCGGAGGAAATCTCGGACTTATGGGGATCATTTCAAAAGCCGTACAGGAGGGAGGCAGTCTTGTTTTGGGAATCGTCCCAAAACCCTTGGCAGAGGCAAATCTCATTGGATCATCAAACGGAGAGGAACTGATCGTATCAGGTATGTCTGAACGTTTGGTAGAAATGATTAACCGTGCTGATGCTTTTATTGCTTTGCCAGGTGGTTTAGGTACATTGGAGGAAATTTTTATAGTTCTATCTTGGGCAAACCTGAACATACACCAGAAACCGCTTGGACTACTCAACGTTGATGGATTTTATGATTTTCTTTGTGTGTTTCTTGATGATGCTCGGAGAAATGGTTTGTGTCAAAACCTATGAAAGAACTCCTCTTCACTGCCAGACTTGCTCCTGATCTGATAGACCAACTTATAGCTTATGAACCACAAGTTGACCCTATCCTATCAAAGATAAATTGGTCTGAGGACGATCGTGGTAAGAGGCGTCGAATTAATCTGGATCTTAACCTTTAATTTCCTGTAGATTTCAGCTAACCAGGTACAACCTTCTAACTCTCCTTTTACTGTTTAAGACATTGGGGACAATGTCTCATTTAGGTTTGGGGGAGGGATTTAGTTGATTAGTACCTTGTTTTTAGTTTGTATGTTGTTTTTATTTTTAGTCCAAAATTTTTCGAAAAATACAAAAAAATTGAAAAATTTTCAAAAATTACAAAAATATTTTGCATTTTTCTGTGTTTTTATTTTGACTAAAAAGGTGAAATTGGTAAAAGATAGCTGAGTAAGGAGTTTCACTCCTGATACGTATCTCAAACCATTTTTTTTGAAATAAGTTAATTTTTGTTTATTTCCTTTTAAATTATTTAATTTGTGAATTCTCTATAAATCTGACTAAAATGAATCTTCATATGTTCAGTTGACAGGTATTATGAACTTATATGAAACATACAGTCATGAGCTAAAATTGAAAAGTTTGTAATATTATGTGCTATAGTTTAATTGGAGGAAGCATCTCTAAATAGTGATGGAGTAAAAAAAAAAAAAAAAAAAAAAAACGGTCCGAGATCCGAGTTATTAAGTCTGTAAGGGTGTTTTAACACCTAGTGCCCTAAAACCAACTGGTTTGGGAGTCACTGGCCCAAAGCTCGTTACATGGATCGAAGATGCTGCAAAAAATATATATCTGAAGTCTGAGTAATTAAGTTCGTAGGGGTGTCTTAACACCTGGTGCCCTAAAGCCAACTGGTTTGGGAGCCACCGACCCAAAGCTCGCTACATAGATAGAAGGTATTGTATATAAATAAAAAATAGAGAAAAAATCAAAGAAAAAATCAGAAAATCAAAAAATTATTCCATTGCTACAAAAGGTGTGAAGTCTGAAAGAACTTTAGGACAAAAATATTACTCTCTTATCAACTGCACTTATGACTGTTGTGGGCAAAAATGAATTGATTAATATTTTGTTAGCTGTGTATATGAAGAATGGTAAAAATAATCGGAGAATTTACTTATTCGGTAATTTAGAAAGAAACAAAACAACTAGTAACTTGGAGTAGAATTTTCACCTGATTAGTCACTAACTTTCTTTATTCTCTTTTCGCTTGTCTTTTTTTGCTTTTGTAAAATTTTGGGGGTATCATTGCTGTAAACCCTCACGAGACTACACTCGTCCACTAGGGACACCTAGGGGTTTAAAGGCTTGTTGC
Source organism: Zanthoxylum bungeanum (assembly GCA_019454045.1). Taxonomy (NCBI): domain Eukaryota; kingdom Viridiplantae; phylum Streptophyta; class Magnoliopsida; order Sapindales; family Rutaceae; genus Zanthoxylum; species Zanthoxylum bungeanum. Next base: position 117,150 of record SKCR01036973.1, read on the forward strand.
ATACGCTAAATGCAATCGTGATCCCTACGAAAGTGGCTTAGTTAAATTTTATTTTCATGTTATTTTATTTTTCTGTTTTGCTCGAGGACTAGCAAAATGTTAGGTTTGGGGTGTGATGAGTGGTATTTATACCACTATTTCTCACTCATTTGACCTAATGTTTTGTATTGTTTCTCGAGATTTATGAACGTTTTGATGTGTTTTGTTGTTATTTTGCAGATAAATAAAGTTTGGACAGCACTGGAAGCAATTTGGGACAAAACCGGACAAAAATGCGTCAACAGGAAAAATTTCATCTTCTACGCGTCGCGACGCTGTAGCCTTGCGCGCCGCGACGCCCAGCCGCGCCGAAGTTGCTAAAATGCGCCGTGGTCAACGGGTCAACAATTTGAAATGTTTGGCTTTGCTAACGTGCGCCGTGCCACGTGTCACCATCACAGAAGACTTGCTAACGTGCGCCGGATGCCACGTGTCACCCATCCAACGGTGCCGACAGTTGCCGACAGTGACGTCAGCATGACGTAATCAATGACGTCATGAACAGTGCCACATCATCAGTCTGACGTAAGCAATGACGTCATGAACAGTGCCACGTCATCGGATAAGATTTGAGCCGTCGAACCAGCAAGTGACACGTGTCACTGTAGCTGGCGTTGCGACGCCCACACCCTATAGACGCCTATAAATTGAGCACCCGATTTCAGAAATTTGTATCCCATCCTCTCTCTTCAATTCCTTCTAAAGAGAGAGTTTCTCTCTCTAAAAATCTTTAGTTTTTACTTTTTTTTACTTTTGTAAATAATTTTAATTACTTTTTGTAATAATAGTAATTTTATTTTACTTTTTACTTTCTTTTACAGTTTTTACTATTTACTTTTTACTTTTTACAGTTTTTACTATTTACCGTGATGCGGTAATTTCTTTATGTTCGGGTGAAAGGTAATTTCTTTTACTATTACTATTTAGATTAATCTCCCTTAAAAATAATATATTTACTATTTAAATTGGACTTAATCAGGATACCGCCAGATTGGTCGGTGGTAATAAAACATATATTCCGCCTTTATGGCTGGTTATTTTGGTTCCGCCTTTATGGCTGGTTATTTTGGTTCCGCCTTTATGGCTGGTTATTTGATTCCGCCTTTATGGCTGATTATTTTGGTTCCGCCTTTATGGCTGGTAATAATTACAAGTTTATATATTATTTTAATGGGAGATATCTAAATAAGTAGTAGTAGAAATAATTCCTTTTACCTTAACATTTTATTTTATTTTACTTTTCAATATTTTTATTTTATGTCTTTTATTTTTATGTTTTCATTAGTCCTAGTTATGTGTTAGTTATCTAGGGGTTGTGATAACTTTTAATATCACTAGTTTATAAGGGATTATTTTATAGTTTGGGTAATTAATAAGTTTACTTATTAAGTCTTAAGCTTAATGCTTCTTATTGTCTGATCACCAATAAGATTGATATGGTAAATCTAAAATGAACTAGACATAGGGATTTTAGGTTTCAGCCTTAGCCTAGACTTAATAGCCCACGATCTTCCTTGAGGATAGATAACCCTTTAATAGATTTCCTTTCAGGATAGGAATATACCTGTCGGGCGGGGGTAGCCATTATTAGAACTTAGACTTAATGAATCCAGGTAATTTGGTTGACATAGGAATATGGTTCAATTGAGTTATACTGGGTATTTGTAGTTGACCATTGGAAGAGGCTCTTACATAATTTAGTGTTCCAGGTTAGTAAACTGATTTATTACACAAACATAAAATAATCACTTCATCTTTTAAATGATATTAAAGGAAATCACAACCTTATATCTTTTTATCTGTTATTTTCCTTAGTATTTTCTTTTTTCTTTTATTTATTTATTTAGCAAATCTACAAACAACCAAATCAATCAAGCAATCAATTCCATTCTCCCTTTAATTAGATATTTGTAAATAAATAGATTCAATAATTAATAACAACAGTAGGAATTAAGTCCTCGTGGGATCGATATTTTTATACTACTTGAACGATACGTGCGCTTGCGTTATACGTGTGTGTTTACGCCGGTCAGTCCCTCACAAACGCGCACAGTGCAATACTAGCCTATTCCGCATTATCGATGTCCGTCTCGATAATACTACGGCTAGGGATATTTAATGATTAAACCTTCGGGGACTGATACTGTCTCATATCATTCTCAGTCCAGGTACTAATCATAGGGACCTCTCTTCATTTATATATCTATGGTGATCTAATCACAAATGATGAGAGTGCAATTTCCTTGTCACATAGTTAATTTGCTACAATAACACAATGATCTGTGCAAATAGTGACGCTATGGGTCATTTTGTCCAACACTTGTGCATGCAAAATGGTGGACTAATGCCTCGAATGTCTGCTATAGTCCAGCCAATGGCTCTTTTGTGTTCTCGTAATACTCTCAGTAGCTTTTCTTCCTGTTCCAATGTTAGTGAAGAAGAAATAATAACAGGTAATTCAGAAGTGTTTCCAATAAATGCATACCTGAGATGGCTCGGAAGTAACTTCAGCTCCAGCTGTGGTGGTTCTTCAATCGAAGGCTTGATTCAATCTTTCCAGTTCCAAGCTTGCTCAACTGGTGGTGTCGCTTTGAATCGGAATAGTTTGTCAAGGTAGTTGATATATTCCAGGATTTCAGCATTTAGCTCACTGTCAGTCATGTTGGTGATGCATGCTTCAAGTGTATCTGTGGAATTTGGCTCAGTATTTTGAACGATACTTTCAACAACATCAACTCTGAAGCATTCTTCTTCCTTTCATCACTTGGGAATTTCATGGCTTTGAAAACATTAAAGGTCACTTCTTGGTCCTGCACTTTCATTGTTAGTTCTCCTTTTTGCACATCAATCACAGTTTTACCTGTAGCCAGGAATGGTCTCCCAAGAATGATAGGTATTTCTTTGTCTTCTTCCATGTCAAGGATGATGAAATCTGCTGGGAGAATTAGTTTTCTACTTTCACCAGCACATCTTCAACAACACCTCTTGGAAATGCAAGTGTTCGGTCCGCAAGTTGCAATGAAACTGAGGTAGGCATTGCTTCTCTCCAATCTGCAGTTTCCTGTAATAGAAAAAGGCATCAAGTTAACACTGGCTCCTAAATCACATAAAGCCTTACCGATGTAATGTTCTCCAATGGTGCATGGAACTGTGAAACTGCCAGGATCTTTCAACTTCGGGGGAAGTTTCCTCTGAATGATAGCGCTGCATTCTTCTGTTAATGCTACTATTTCGTAGTCTCCCAATCTTCGTTTTCGTGAAAGAATATCTTTCATGAATTTGACATAACTGGGCATTTCTTCCAAGGCTTCTGCAAATGGGATGTTGATGTGCAGCTTTTTGAAAACCTCCAAGAAAAGAGCAAACTGCTTGTCCAGTTTGTTTTTCTGAAGTCGCTGAGGAAAAGGTGGAGGTGGATGATCTAATCTTTTTCTTTTTCCTTTGCTTCTTTTTCCTTTCCTCCATCTGTGGAACTGCATCTTTTGGAATTTCCTCAATTGTTGCCTTGATCCCTACATCTTTGTTGATCTCAGTAGTCCGCTTTCAAGTAATGGCTTGAATTTGCTCATTTCCTCGGTTCCTTGGATTTGGTTCTGTGTTGCTGGGAAGATTTCCTGGTGGTCTGTAACTCTGAGCATTGGCCAGTTGGCCGATTTGATTCTCCAGTGCTTTAATAGAAGCTGATTGGCTCTGAATCATAGCATCGTACTTTTTTAACTGAGCCAGCACTTCTGCTATTCCTGGTTCATTTGTCTACTCCTGGCCTTTGTTTTGGTTGCTGAAATCCAGGTGGTGGATAGTTCTGTTGGAATCCAGGTGGTGGATTGTTCTTTTGCCATGAATTGTTACTCCATGAAAAATTAGGATGATTCCTCCACCCTGGGTTGTAGGTGTTGGAATATGGATTGTTCCCCTGTCTGTTGAAATTATTGACATAATTCACCGTCTCTTCAAGTTGGTTTGGTTCCGGTGCTCGTCCATATGGTGAACTTGTGGATCCAGTGGTAAAAGTCTCCATGAATTTGCATATCTAGTCCAGCTTGGTATTGACTGCTGTATTGACTCCACTTTCATAAATTCCTGCAATTCTTTGGATCATGCTCTTTTCTGTTGGCCACAAAGAATTGTTGTTGGCCATTTCTTCAATTAGGTCCCAGGCTTGATCTTCTCCTTTTGCCATCAGGGCTCCTCCAGCAGCCGCATCGATTGTGGTTCTCATTATTCCCGAAAGTCCATTATAGAAAGTTTGGACTTGAAGCCATTTTGGAATCTCATGATGAGGAAATTTCCGGAGAAAATCTTTGTACCTTTCCCAAGCTTCGTAGAGAGTTTCTGAGTCTTGTTGTACAAATGATGTGATGTCATTTCTCTCAGTTTTCCAGTTCTGGCTGGTGGAAAGTACTTTGCAAGAAATTTGGTGGCTAAAACGTTCCAAGTTGTGATGGAACCTGCTGGTAGTGAATGTAGCCAAGCTTTAGCTCTGTCCTTCAAGGAGTATGGGAAAACACACAGTCTCATTGCTTCTTCAGCCTCTCGGTTGTAATTGAAAGTGCCGCAAACTTCCAGGAAGTTGCTGATGTGGGTATTAGGGTCTTCAATTGCATTTCCTCCTCCAACTGAACTGACTGCTGAATCATCTGAATGCATGTTTTGATGTCACCCGCATTTGCTGGTAAGGGAGGAAGTACAATACAAGAAATGAGTCTGTCAACCACCGGAATGGTTCTGTCTCGAATGGGAATTGGGGTACAAAACATTCAAAGGTTCATGTTCCATGTTGACTAAAGCTTCTTGGCCTTCTCGCAGTTCCCTTCTCAACTGTCTGATGGTTCTTTTCAATTTCCGGGTCAAGCGGTCGAAGTTCAAATCTTCTGGTTCGTCTCATGAAGTTTCTAAGAACCTGAAACACAAGAAAATAAAAACAATAAGTAAAAAGAAAATTAGATACAAGTAAAGGTATCTAACCTTAAAACTAATAGTGAAAGATAAATAAGTCCCGGCGCAACGGCGCCAAAAACTTGACCGGCGTAAACAACACACGTATAACACAAGCGTACGTATCGTTCAAGTAGTATAAAAAGTATCGATCCCACGAGGACTTAATACCTAAACTATTAATTTTATGAGGTCAAATGATTACTAGTATCTAACATGTTGTTTGATTGATTTGAAATGGCGACGATTCTAAATTTAAAGACAAGTAAATAAATTGTTCGAAAGTAAGTTTTAAGAAATTATCAATATTAAAACTTCTAGGGTTGTGAATCTTTTCAATATTATTTAAAAGATGAAGTGGTTATCCTATGCTAGTAATATATTAATTTATTAACCTGGAACACTAAATTATGTGAAAGCCTCTGTCGATGGTCAGACACAACGACCCATTTTAACCCAATTGAACATTATGTCTATGTCAACCAAATTATCTAGATTCATTAAATTTAAGTTCCAATTATGGCTACCCCCGCCCGACAGGTATATATCTATCCTGTAAGGAAATCTATTAAAGGGTTATCTATCCTCAAGGAAGATCGTGGTTATTGAGTCCAAGATCTCAAACTTAAAATCCATATGTCTAGTTCATTTTAAGTTTACCTAATCAATTTTATTAATGGCCAGTTAATAAAAAGCATTAAGATTAAGACTCAATAAATAAATCTTTATATTACCCAAACTATAATCTAACTCTTATAAACCAGTGATATTGAAATTCATCACAACCCTAGATAACTAACTTAGTTATGACACATGGCTAGGGCTAGTAAAAACTTAAAAGTAAAAGCCATAAAGTAAAATGCGAAATAGTAAATGCGGTAAAGTAAATACTGAAAAGTAAATAACAATAAAATGAAATGCTAAGGTAAAAGGAATTACTTTTACTATTTACTATTTTAAATATCTCCCATAAAATAATATATAAACTTGTGATAATATTACCAACCAGCCATATAGACAGTAACCTGATTAATTCAAATTAAGTCCGACCAGCCATAAAGGCGGTATGATTTGTCCATGAACCTGCCATATAGTGTTAGACATTATGTCCCATAGCGTCACTGTTTGTAAATGATATTGTATTATTGTACAAAATTAACTATGTGATAATGAAATTGCCTTTTGCCGTTTTGTAATATTATTTACTTTGATTTATAAATGGCGAAAGTCCATATGATTAGTACCTGGACTGAGAATGATATGAGACAGTATCAGTCCCTAAAGGTTTAATCATTAAATATCCCTAGCCGTAGTATTATCGAGACTGGACATCGATAATGCAGAATAGACTAGTATTGCGCTTGTGCACGTTGTGAGGGCACAACAGCATAGTTCTCATATATTTAAGTATTGGATACTTATGCAAGTGCGATAGGAGGTTGTGTTTTACCGATGGTACGGAAAACAGCTTCGCTCTGGATAGACCCCGCGGAATCCCATGGTAGTATGTCTGCGTGTCTATGGGAGGCCGCGCATCAGGGTAGGTGTATATGGTCTTACACCTGAGACTTACATCCCTAGTACTTGCGACAATCGGTAAACTTTGGTTTTGGTGGTTGGGGACCTTAACGGTTCTGTGTACACCTCTTTGGGTTTATCGAGAATCGTAGTGTACTGGATGTGATGTCAAGATGGAAGTATCGCTTCAGACATATAGGGAGGGTGATGATCACGCAGGACACAGGACACAAAACTAGCACTCTATAAAAGGTTGCAACCGTCGGGACAATATGACCAGGTCAGGATGTCCGATCCGATTTAAGAGACTACTTTAGTTGAGTTGTACGATATATGTTTCGTACGGGGCAGATACATCTCCAGCCCCAGGCCTAGCATGTGATCATCCGATACTGACGATTGTCGATATGCGTGATTGAGTACGTATCGATACGCATATCGATACGTACGCAATACGGTATATACGCTTGATATAGATCTTATATTCCTATAAGAATTTTCTGGAGAATTGGGTAGGCATGGCGTTTTGCTAGAAGCCAACCTTGTCTTGTGAATCGGTAAGAACGTAGTACGAGGTACGTGCGTGTTCGGATTATCTGACGACCGTATTTACTGCCAACATATCCGGAGATCTCTTGGGTCGCTTCCTGAAGATTCACCTATGATATTTGATTCGAACTTAATTAATCTTGGATTAATTGCGGAGAAACTTATCTCGGATAAAGTGCCTTATTTAGAGAGAGAGAACGATTAATTTGGAATTAATCAGTAAAATTATTATATTCGATATAATAATTGAAATTCGATTTCGACGCGAAATTAAAATTAGATTTTAATTCGGGCATACGAGTTAATTTAGAATTAATTCGTAAGCGACGTAAATAATAATTTCGCTAGGAGCGATTATTTATTTAAATTCGATTTAATTAACGTCGCGACGCAAGTTCGGTATTTCGGAAATATCGAACCCGAACGCGTGAGTGGTGCAGTGGGCCCACTTTCATTTGGAAACGTGTGGGGCCCACATGACACATGTCATTATATGCATTATTTTATTGATAATGCATTGCATGGTGATAGTGTGTTTATTCACTCAATTGTTATGCATGGAATTAGAGTGTTTGACACTCTAAGCCTTTGCATGGCTTGTGTCATAGATTTATTATTATTTAATAAATATTATGGCATAAATATAAATTGATTTTTGGTATCAAAAATCAATAAGAACAAAAAGAAATTTTCTCTCCTCTCTCTCTTTCATGACCGAAAACTGCATGCAGTTTTGGTCTTCATCTTCTTCAATTTTGGTTGCCAAAAGCTTGAAGAAAGGGTTGTTGTTTGGAACATCTTCTCACATGCAAGGCTAGCACCATCAAGGAATCAAAAGAGGTGATAGGGAAACCATCAAAGAGCAAGGAATACACAAAGCTTGGAGCTTCCTACTTCTTGTCTTCCTTGGCCGAATCATCCCACACTTGGAGCTACCATTTGGTTTGATTTTTCTTCATCAACATAACATTGTAAGTATGATTCCGCCATACTTCATGTTTATATATATTTCTGTTGTTGTATTTCATGTATGCTTAATCTTTTCTTGGGACATATTATAGAAACCAACAATGGTATCATGGAGCCATGGTTAAGCATGAAATACTTTAGGTTAAAATTTGATATAAAATTGGTTGTTGAAGCATGTCTTGTGAAATTTGATGAATAAGTATGCTTGCATGTATTAGAATGATGTTATATGGAATCAATTTTATGAAAAATGCATTGGATGATTTTTCCCCAAAATTTAACCTTGGCCGAATGGGTGTGTTAAAATTGGTTGAAGCATGTCTTGTGAAATTTGATGAATAAGTATGCTTGCATGTATATGACATGATGTTATATGGAATCAATTTTATGAAAAATGCATTGGATGATTTTTCCCCAAAATTTTGACCTTGGCCGAAGGTATGGTGAAATTGATTGAAGCATGTTCTTATGAAATTTGATTAATAAGAATGCTTACATGTATATAGAATGATGTTACATGGAATCAATTTTATGAAAAATGCATTGGATGATTTTTCCCCAAATCCATGCCTTGGCCGAATGTGTTGCTACTTGGAGTGGATTGGAATTTTTTGTGTTTAAGATCATTGGATGACTTAGAACGTGTACGGGACGTAGATTAGTAATTCAATCGGATTGAAAAACAAATCGACACAAAAACTCACCTTGGCCGAATACATAGGACATGTAAAGGAGTTGATTTTTTGTTAAAATTAATGTTGGACATTTATTTTGAACAATACATGATTAATAAATTAAATGGGTATTTTTGAAATATTTGGTTTAATGTATTAATCTTGGTATTACACTTTAATTAATTGGACTTTAATGTTTGGAATATTAAAATTTAATTAATGGGCTTAATTGGTGAATTGGGCTTTTAATATTGTATTTGGGCATAATGGGCTTGGTTGGACCAAGTAGATTTGGGCCAAAAGGATTGGATCCAATTTGGGCCTAAATCACTCCATTAAGTCCAAATATAATATAATGGGCTTAAAAATTTAATTGGGCCTTATGGGCTTAAAATTGGTTTTATGGCATTTAAGGGTGATTCCTTATTTGGGCTTGGTAATTGGGTTTGACCCACATTGACCAAAGCCCAAGCCTTAATAAATCAATTCTAAGTCCATTTGACTTGAATTAAATTCAACATTGGATGTTAGTTGGGCTTTGAGGCCCAATGAGATTAGATTTAGAATCTAAGTCTTTAAAGCACATTAAAAGTGTAAAATTTAATTTGGAATTAAATAATTGAATTAGTATTGAATACGAATTGAATTAGATTTAATTAGTAGTTCGATATAATTCGCGAATTCGTACCTTATGTACTTATTCTCAATCGAGTTGGACTCGCGCAAAATCAAACCGTTGTTTGAACATTGGATGATCACTTAAACAAAGACTAATTAATTGGATTAGATTGGTTGTAAAAGCATGTCTTGTTTGAATATATATGTATGTGATGAATGAATAGTGTATATCGGATGGATATTAGAAGGGAAAGGGTAATTTTAGAAATTATTGTAAATTTGGAATTTATAAATTGGACCTGCGTGTCCAGCCTTATCTCTTTATCTCTTTGTATTCTCTTCTCACCTAATTCCCCTCAATGTAAATGAGGTTTCTCTTATTGTATTATGTAATTGGGTAGAAGTAGAATAGTGCTAGCGGGGAGAGGAAAGGGAGTGATTTGTTCTAGGAACAAGTTGTTTATATATCCATCCGCATATCACTATTAATTTACTTTACGCGCTTTATGATGTTTTAGAAGCATGCTTAGGGGTGTATGATGATGAGACCTAACAAAGATAAATAAATTGGTTGCCAATTACGCGAAAATCCCTCAATTTATATTAAGCGAATATCCTTCCATTGAATGGTTCTTGTTCAAGATCCGAAGTTGGCATTGGTTTGTTTTTGACCAAAGTCAAGACCTTTGTCAATCAAGGATGTACTTGAATCATGAGAGTTTTGTTGCATATCGGTGTCTTGTCCAAATCGTGATTTTTATTGGCCAAAGTCAAGATCACTTTTTGTCCAACGACATTGATTACGAAACTTTCCTCGTCAATGGGTCCCGCTTAACTGGAATCATTAGGTTTGTTTTTGGCCAAAGCCAAGGCCTAGTTGATTCGGAGGATAGGGTTAGGAAAATGTATTAGATACATTGACATTATACATATGTTTCGGACTTGGATGTCCACCTAACCGGATCTAGGAATTGGATGAGATCCAATTGATCATGGAGATCTACCTAAGTTAAATAGCACAACATTTTTTATTGGCCAAAGTCAAGGTTGTGTGTTATTTAACGGGATCCTAGCCCACTAGGAAATTCGATTTCCCGAGTTCTCTACAGAGGGTTAGAAACTTGAAGAAAATAGTGGGAGGCTATTATTGAATTTGCAATTTCATTCAGATATTTAGCCTTACGCGTCTTTCAAAATTATTTCGTCAATATTTTAAATAATTAGTTGGACTAATATATTGTTATTTTTACTTGTAACAGTTTGACTGTACCCATAACATCGTTGACTTTATAGTTGGACTATAGTTGTCAAGATGATTGGCAAAGGTAATATCCGCGACATAATCATGGGCGATAATGTCTTCAAAGGGACAAACTTTGCCGACTGGGAAATGAACCTCAAGATAGTGCTTGGGGCTGAGAGGATACTGTATACTATTCAGACACCTCTCCCGCCTAAACCCACTGAGCCACTGGAGCTAGAGTTATGGAAGACTCATAGTGATGATTGTGACCAAGCTCAGTCAGTTATGCTAGCTGCAATGACCCAGCATTTCAGACGCCAGTAAGGGACTTGGATCCCTATAACATGATGGCAAGATTGCGTGATCTTCACCGCACCAATAAGCGGATGAAGAGGTACGAGCTAGTAAGGAAACTCTTCCGCTCCCGGATGACAGACGGCGCATCAGTTGAAGCCCACGGGACTCAAATGATCGCCGATATTGATGAGTTGGCCAATATGGGAATAGTCTTGGAGGCTGAGCTGACTATAGATATGATCTTGCAGTCACTTCCTGATACTTGGAAACAAATCATAATCAACTACAAGTTGATGGATACAGATGACACTCTTGGAGAGCTGTTATCCGTATTGAAGGAATCCGAAAGGGAACTCCTAAAGGGGAGCAAGCGCGAGGCGCATTTTGCATTGACCTCTCATGCGCCAAAGGGTGGCCCCAAGGCAATTGGAGGTGCAAGGAAGAAGAAGTTCAAGAAGAAGGGCAAAGGCAAGTTGACAGTGGCTTCTAGGAAGCCAAAGGACAAATCTCGCGACATCTGCCTCAACTGCGGCAAGAGGGGTCACTGGAAACGTGACTGCCGAATGAGCATTGTGCAGAGGGAGGATATCAAGGCTGGCAAGGCCATTGCCTCTGGTATGTTTGTTATTGAGATAAATATGAATACTTCTAGTTTTAAAAATTGGATTTTTGATTCTGGTTGTGGTGCTCATATTTGTACTGATGTGCAGGATCTGCATGATAGCAGGGTGCTGGCATCAGGGGAGATGGATCTACGGGTCGGAAACGGAACACCAGTTGCTGTTTTGGCCGTAGGGACTTTTGTTTTAGTACTGCCCTCAGGGCATGAACTTAAACTTTTGAACTGTTATTTTGTACCTAGTTTAACTAGGAATATTATATCTGTATCCTTGTTAACCCAGCAGGGTTACACTTTTGTATTCAGGAACACTGGGTGTTATTTATATAAAAATGATGCAGAAATTTGCACAGCTGTTGCAAATAACGGTCTTTATATTTTGAATATAAATGAATCTCCTAAAATGACAAACAAAAGGCTCAAAAGAAGTAATCTAAAAGATGAAGCTTATATGTGGCATTGTCGTCTAGGACACATCAACAAGACTCGCATATCCACACTTTCGAAGAGTGGGTACTTGGACGAATTTGATCCCAATTCATATGACGTCTGCGAATCTTGTCTTTTAGGCAAAATGCCTAAATCACCTTTTAGCGGTAAAGGTGAACGTGCCACAGAACTGTTGGCTCTCGTTCATACTGACGTATGCGGGCCCATGTCTAGCCAGGCTAGAGGTGGATTTCACTACTTCGTAACCTTTACAGATGATGCATCTCGTTACGGTTATGTGTATCTTATGAGACACAAGTCGGAAACTTTTGAGAAATTCAAAGAGTTTCGACACGAAGTGGAGAAACAAACAGGGAAGAGTATTAAGACATTACGGTCAGACCGTGGTGGCGAATACTTAAGTTATGAGTTTCAAGATTACTTGAAAGAATATGGTATTCTTTCACAGTGGACTCCTCCTGGAACACCGCAATTAAACGGTGTGTCCGAACGGAGAAACCGCACCTTGTTGGACATGGTGAGGTCAATGATGAGTCGCACTGAGCTACCAATATCCTTCTGGGGATACGCATTAAACAGTGCTATACTTATTTTGAATAAGGTACCGTCGAAGTCTGTTGAACAGACCCCATATGAGATATGGACAGGAAGGAAACCAGGTTTCTCTTTCCTAAAGATTTGGGGATGCTGGGCATATGTTAAACGTTTGGAAGTACCAAACTTGAACCCAAAACTGATAAATGCCTTTTTGTAGGATATCCTAGGGAAACCAAAGGATATTACTTCTATCACCCACAAGAGAACAAAGTATTTGTTGCTCTACAAGCATTTTTCCTTGAGAAGGATTTTATAAATGCAGTGGTAAGTGGGAGGAAAGTAGAACTCGATGAAGATCGGTAGTGATACTGTTCCTGCAATGAATCAACGACGGAACAAGAACAGACCATCCGGGATGAGTCTGTACCACAAACTTCACATACACAAGGACCGCGTAGGTCGGAGAGAGTCAGAACAGTACCTGAGAGGTATGGGTTCCTGATCTCACCTCATGTATAGATATTAATCTTATTGAGGATAATGAGCCGGCTACGTATGAGGAAGCGATACAAAATATCGATTCCGCTTTATGGCAAGAAGCCATGAAGTCCGAGATGGATTCCATGTACGCCAACCAAGTTTGGACACTGGTTGATGCACCAGAAGGCGTAAAGCCTATTGGATGCAGATGGATCTTCAAGAAGAAGACCGACATGGATGGCAACGTACAAACGTACAAGGCTAGGCTTGTAGCGAAGGGGTATCGTCAACAATATGGTATTGATTATGACGAAACCTTCTCACCCGTTGCCATGATTAAATCCATTCGGATAATGCTTGCAATAGCTGCATATTTCGATTACGAGATATGGCAGATGGACGTTAAAACCGCTTTCCTTAACGGAAACCTTTTGGAGGATGTTTATATGCAACAGCCTGACGGTTTTATCGTACCTAGACTTGCAAACAAGGTTTGTAAGTTAAATCGATCCATTTATGGATTGAAGCAAGCATCACGGTCATGGAATCAGCGTTTTGATGAGATCATAAAAGAATATGATTTCGTGCAAAACGCAGATGACCCTTGTGTATACAAGAAGGTTAGTGGGAGAGCACTTACTTTTATTGTCCTTTATGTCGACGACGTATTGCTTATAGGCAATGACATTCCCATGCTAACGTCGGTGAAAGCTTGGCTTTCATTAAAATTCTCCATGAAAGATCTGGGAGAAGCAGCCTTTATTCTTGGAATAAAGATCTACAGGGATAGATCTAGAAAGCTGCTTGGACTCTCCCAGAGTACATACATTGATAAAGTGTTGAAGCGATTCAACATGGAACAATCCAAGAGGGGATTGGTTCCAATGGTACGTGGTACCTCTCTGTCTAAGGACATGTGTCCTAAGACTCAGGAAGAGAGAGACCACATGAGTCGGATACCGTTCGCCTCGGCAGTCGGATCGATCATGTATGCCATGATATGTACACGACCTGATGTCTCATATGCTTTGAGCATGTGCAGTCGCTATCAGGCCGATCCAGGTGAAGGTCACTGGATAGCAGTTAAGAATATCCTTAAGTATCTTAAACGAACTAAGGATGCTTTCTTAATTTATGGAGGTGGAGAACTTGCGGTATCTGGGTATACCGATGCAAGTTTCCAAACCGACAAGGATGACTACAAGTCGCAATCCGGGTACATTTTTTGCTTGAATAACGGAGCAGTGAGCTGGAAATCTTCCAAGCAAGATACTGTTGCCGATTCAACAACAGAAGCGGAGTACATCGCTGCATCTGAAGCAGCAAAGGAGGCAGTTTGGATCCGAAAGTTCCTAATCGGATTAGGAGTAGTTCCGTTAGCAGCTGAGCCCGTTCCATTGTATTGTGACAATAACGGGGCTATAGCACAGGCTAAGGAACCAAGGTCTCATCAACGGTCCAAGCATGTTCTTCGACGTTATCATCTGATTCGGGAGATTATACATCGTGGCGATGTAAAAGTCGAGAAGGTCACATCAGATGACAACATTGCAGATCCGCTGACGAAAGCTGTTCTTCAGCAAGTTTTTGAACGACACATACATAGTTCGGGTATTAGATGCTTGAGTGACTGGCTATAGGCCAAGTGGGAGATTGTTAGACATTATGTCCCATAGCGTCACTGTTTGTAAATGATATTGTATTATTGTACAAAATTAACTATGTGATAATGAAATTGCCTTTTGCCGTTTTGTAATATTATTTACTTTGATTTATAAATGGCGAAAGTCCATATGATTAGTACCTGGACTGAGAATGATATGAGACAGTATCAGTCCCTAAAGGTTTAATCATTAAATATCCCTAGCCGTAGTATTATCGAGACTGGACATCGATAATGCGGAATAGACTAGTATTGCGCTTGTGCACGTTGTGAGGGCACAACGGCATAGTTCTCATATATTTAAGTATTGGATACTTATGCAAGTGCGATAGGAGGTTGTGTTTTACCGATGGTACGGAAAACAGCTTCGCTCTGGATAGACCCCGCGGAATCCCATTGGTAGTATGTCTGCGTGTCTATGGGAGGCCGCATCAGGGTAGGTGTATATGGTCTTAACCTGAGACTTACATCGCTAGTACTTGCGACAATCGGTAAACTTTGGTTTTGGTGGTTGGGGACCTTAACCGGTTCTGTGTACACCTCTTCTGGGTTTATCGAGAATCGTAGTGTACTGGATGTGATGTCAAGATGGAAGTATCGCTTCAGACATATGGAGGTGATGATCACGCAGGACACAGAACTAGCACTCTATAAAAGGTTGCAACCGTCGGGACAATATGACCAGGTCAGGATTGTCCGATTTAAAGAGACTAGTTGCTTGATGTCCGATATATGTTTCGTACGGGGCAGACACATCTCCAGCCCCAGGCCTAGCATGTGATCATCCGATACTGGATCGATGTACGCAATACTACGGTATACTACGCTTGATATAGATCTTATATTCCTATAAGAATATTTCTGGAGAATTGGGTAGGCATGGCGCTTTGCTAGAAGCCAACCTTGTCTTGTGAATCGGTAAGAACGTAGTACGAGGTACGTGCGTGTTCGGATTATCCGACGACCGTATTTACTGCCAACATATCCGGAGATCTCTTGGGTCGCTTCCTGAAGATTCACCTATGATATTTGATTCGAACTTAATTAATCTTGGATTAATTGCGGAGAAACTTTATCTCGGATAAAGTGCCTTATTTAGAGAGAGAGAACGATTAATTTGGAATTAATCAGATAAAATTATTATATTCGATATAATAATGAAATTCGATTTCGACGCGAAATTAAAATTAGATTTTAATTCGGGCATACGAGTTAATTTAGAATTAATTCGTAAGCGACGTAAATAATAATTTCGCTAGGAGCGATTATTTATTTAAATTCGATTTAATTAACGTCGCGACGCAAGTTCGGTATTTCGGAAATATCGAACCCGAACGCGTGAGTGCAAGTGGGCCCACTTTCATTTGGAAACGTGTGGGGCCCACATGAAACATGTCATTATATGCATTATTTTATTGATAATGCATTGCATGGTGATAGTGTATTATTCACTCAATTGTTATGCATGGAATTAGAGTGTTTGACACTCTAAGCCTTTGCATGGCTTGTGTCATAGATTTATTATTATTTAATAAATATTATGGCATAAATATAAATTGATTTTTGGTATCAAAAATCAATAAGAACAAAAAGAAATTCTTCCTCTCTCTCTTCATGACCGAAAACTGCATGCAGTTTTGGTCTTCATCTTCTTCAATTTTGGTTGCCAAAAGCTTGAAGAAAGGGTTGTTGTTTGGAACATTTCTCACATGCAAGGCTAGCACCATCAAGGAATCAAAAGAGGTGATAGGGAAACCATCAAGAGCAAGGAATACACAAAGCTTGGAGCTTCCTACTTGTCTTCCTTGGCCGAATCATCCCACACTTGGAGCTACCATTTGGTTTGATTTTTCTTCATCAACATAGCATTGTAAGTATGATTCCGCCATACTTCATGTTTATATATATTCTTTGTTGTTGTATTTCATGTATGCTTAATCTTTTCTTGGGACATATTATAGAAACCAACATATAGGCGGTAAGAAAATTTAATATCAAACCAGCCATATAGGCGGTATCCTGGATTAGTCAGGTTTATTAAAACCAATTTAAATTAATAGCCACCGACCAATATGGCGGTTATCCTTATTAAGTCAAATTTTTAAATAGTAAATATATTATATTAAGGGAGATTAATCTAAATAGAACAGTAAAAGAATTATCTTTTCACCTTAGCAAGAGAAGTTACCTCATCATGGATGAATAGTAAAACTGAAAACAGTAAAAACAAGAATAAATTACTATTACTATTACAGAAAGTGTTACTATACAGAATTTAATAAAAATTATTTACAAAACTTAAATTAAAGAAATTAGGAGAGAAACTCCTCATTTAATCAAAGAAATGAGAGAGAATGGTGCCATTAAAACTGAAATCTCGAGCTCAATTTATAGCACAATTTGGGTCAGCGTCGCGACGCTAGCAACAGTTCTGGAGTCCACGCGTACGTTGAGACGCTAGCAAAAAGTTTCTGGAGTCCACGCGTACGTTGACCACGCGACTGTCGGCACAATAATTAGTGACATGTTCACGCTCTTGTTGGCTGCCGATGCGGTCTAATGAAATCGTGCCACGTGTAATCTTGTGATTGGGTGTAAATTCGATCTAATAAAATGGGACACGTGGCATGCTCTGATTCGTTGATTATTCGGTCCAATAGAGAGGCGACACGTGGCACGCGGTTTGGGTGGTCCAATGAGGTGATGACACGTGGCAGACGGCGCATGTTAGCAAGGGTGGCGAATGTTAGCAAGATCCGGTGCACGTTAGCAAGTCCAACCTATCCGATTTTGACACGTGGTAGACGGTGCATGTTAGCACTTCGGTGCATCCTGGGCGTCGCGACGCGGGAGTATTGGCGTCGCGACGCGCTAAAGACCAAAATGTCCCTGTTGACGCATTTTTGTCCGTTTTTGCCCCAAATTACCTCCAGTGCTTTCCGAACTTTATTTATCTGCAAAATAACAACAAAACACATCAAAACGTTCATAAAACTCGAGAAACAATACAAAACATTAGGCTAAATGAGTGGGAATAAGTGATGTAATTACCACTCATCAGCATGATAGATCGAGACAATCTCAATTGATTAATATTTTTGGGAACAAATCTTATTCCTATATTAACCAACCACAGTTTGATTTGATCAAGGAATTTTGATTAATATTTTAATAATTAATTGTGAGTGTAACCCGTTGTTTCGGAACCTTGGACTTAACTAGTGAAGTGTTGCGGTAGGGTAGATCAGTTCACCAGATACATCTAGAGTTTCTATCATCTCGGAATCCAAACTTAATTTTGGCTCAAAATGGACACCATTCGTAGGGGGACGAAAATAAAGTCGTCTCGAGGTGCCTTTCGAATCTCACATTTTCAGACTAACTACGATATCACAGGATATATTATCGTATATCCCTCTGCCACTCACTATTTTATATTTAAGGTTTCTACTTGAAATATCTAATATTTTAATTTACTAGTGACTGTAAGTTTATGCGCGGCTAAAACATAACTTCTAGTTCACATTAGTGTATCATTAGTGATCTAACCAATTTTAACTCTTAAAATTTTATTCACTAATATCCATTAGTCTAAACTAATATTTAATTAATTAAACTAATTTAATTAGGTTTGGTTTAGTGACCTAATATATTTTAACACTTAATATATTAGTTCACTAATAAGTTTAAAAATTAGGATACAACAAATGGACAAATTTTAATTAAACTATTTAATTAATATAAGCACGTTATAAATTCCAATGGTACGTGGAATTGTATCCCGAGTGTAGACCACACTACCGTCCATTCAGAATCGGCTATAGAATTTACTCTCGGGTTTCCATCCAATATACCAATGAAAACATAATACACTTATAAAGCCCATGTGTATTAAATTTTTGAATTTCCAATTTTAAATCATTAAAATAATTAATCTTATTAATTTATTTACAGGCATATCATATTTTAATTTAACTCTTTTGAATTTCATAAAATCACATTTTATGACTAGAATATTCATGCATCTATTACATATTATGGCATGTGAAAATGCAAGAGTAAGCACCCTAAGTTATTCAAATATTTCGAAATGAACATTCATATAACATAAAATAAAATTACATTGACCAAGCTCTTATTTTTTCTATACTAACCTAATTAATACAAAATAATCCAAGGCATCATTTGGTCTTCAAGCCTCGTTCCATGGAGTGGTGTTTAGTCCTTTAGCGGCATCGGCACTCCAAAATTCATAGCAAATTACAACTTTAAACTTTTACATAGGAAATAAATTTACAACACTTGTAAAATTTTTGCCTTATGGCCTTACATTCCCAAAAACCAAAAAGACACACAAAAATAAGAGCCGGAAAAATTTACGACCAATGCAATACATTCATCACAGGAATCTAAAATAAACATTCATCACATGAACATTAAAATATACCTACTCATCACAGCATGCATACCAATAATTTATATCTCATATAAATCGTTAAAAATAGAGACTTTTAATTAAAGAGAGAAGGTTTAGGAAAACTTTTCAACCTCGCCCTTGATGCCAATTATAGGAAAATCTTACCACGCACAGCGGAAACCCCCTAGGCACTAAGATCGACCTTGAAACGTTTTTATGCACTCTCCCTCTTTTGCCGGATCTAACCAGTCCCTGGTGTAACATCCCCAATCCAGAAATATTACCGGCAGATGACAAGTTCCACTGCCACCTAAGCCTCCAACTAAACATTAAAATTACCCATTTTCTTGTCTTAATAACTCTTACTATACCATTAATTAAACACATACAATCATAAACTATCTTATTACATGACCACAATGAAACATATTAACTGAGTACTTTATATCATCATATGCAAGTCATTCATCAAAAGAAACCAAAATATAAACTATATTCTATATGAATATAGACTGACATGACGGATCACTATGACTAGTGACTGCAGTATTATTCCTATCCTCGATCCATGTCTCCAAAAGATAAATATGGCTCACCATCAAAAGGACCTGCAAAACTGGAGAGTGAGGGTGAGTCTAAAAGAACTCAGTGAGCGGAGATATAAAAAAGCAGAAAATATTGTTAGAAATATTTGTATGAAAATCTCGAAACAAATAACTCTCTTTCTGAATTCATAAATCTGAAATCATGTCTTTCATTCAAAATATGTGAGAAAATTATTTCATAAAGTCATTGGTCTGAAAACCTCTACAGATTTGTAAAACTGTGATGCATGAGGGCGTTATGTATCACCGTCCCCTATGCGCCTAAACTTATAGTCTTAGGGTGTTACGTATCGTCGTCCCCCAAGCCACTGATCTGGAACCATGTGTGCAAATATTAGGGCATTATGTATCGTTGTCCCCCAATGCATTCCACAATCATGTCCCTGAATCCATGGTCTATGAGCATTACGTATCGTTGTCCCCTAGTCCTAGTATCCATATGCACATGATGTATCCGTCAATTACATAAGTTACACTTGAGGTGGGTTTTTCCACATGCCTCTGAAATCATGAAATCATACTTTAAAATCATTTTTATTAACAAATATTTCAAGTCATCAGAAATCGGTGTTTTGATAGACTTTTGATAAAACTCTTTAATAATCAAGAAAATAAATTTTCTATTTCAAAATGTAAAAAATCAAAGTAAGTACTCCACTGACAATGCTATGGAAAGTCAAGTGTGGTTCTTGGCGTTGGTGATCTCCGAGCGTCTTGACGTCGATTTAATGTCAAAGAAATTATTAGTTCCCTTGTAACAAGTAGAAATACATATGCAATACATGGTTGACGTTCTATGCTCGTGGTATGACTTATTGTGTGTTCATACACTCATACGAACCTTTAATGTGCCCATAAATATTTTTGGATAAAACTGGAATTGATAAAATTTGATCTTGAAAATTCTGGTCACGTATCGCAATACTAGTTATGAACGTCGTGACGCTCACCCCATCAGGAGAGGCAGTAAGAAACCTCTGTTTTTCGTATCGTGACATAAGGGTTGGGCGTCACGACTCCCTGTCGCGACGCTAAGAGACACGCATCACGACCCCCACTAAATAGGGTCGAGGCATTATTTCCCCTCTATTTTATACGTCGCGACGTAAGTCCTTTGGCGTTGCGATACTGAAATTCCAGAAAAACATCAGAGGCAATTTCCCAGTACAAGTCGTGATACCGGGGGTGCGCGTCGCGACGTTAGGCTATTTTTCAGAACCCAAATCAAATCCATCATCACTCCAATCTTACACTACCCTACTCAAGCCATAGCTATAATAATACATCAAGTATCATCAATTACACTCTCTAGCACCATCTCATATCCATTTCTTAATCCCTAACTTAGTTTGACTTCTTGGGATTCATAAATTTAGGGTTCCTCACAAACACTACTTTCTTAGCCCAAAAATCACTCAACCATAATTAAATTCAAGTTACTAACATATCACAATCATCAATTTATCAAAACCTCATACATCAAGATTTGGGTCAAGCCTCTCCTACCTTGGGTTGAAGTTGTTACTTCCATATTAGAGTCTTCAAGCTTCTTCTTTCTTCCTAAGCTTGATTTGGGGCAGGATTACTCTTGAATTATCTTGAAATTTTGCAAGGAAAATGGAAACTTCCTTCCTTTCTTCTTCTTACAAAATTCAGCTATGGAGGGTTAATATGTGATTTTTTTTCCTTTAGCCTTTATTTAATTTCTTAACAAATTCTTGAAGATTTGGGAGTTTTCTACAACATGAAGGACTTGGCCTCAATATTTGATTATTTGTTGGGCCTCTACATGGGCTTTTCTTGTTCTAATTTTCTCATTTAAGCCTAGACATGTAGTAGAATTAATTAGTCTAGAATTTGGGTTGGGCTCACTAAGTCATCTACATGATTTCCACTAACGTTTGGGGAAATGTTTTTTATCTAGTCGCCAAGTTACTACTCTAATTTAGTTATGAAATTTCGAGTCATTACACCTGGTCTGATATTGTGCTTCTGGTTTTAATAATTTTCAGCCTTGGAGCAGCCCTCGTGCATGAGGTGTAACATGATTATAAACTTAAACTATTTTGAAAATAATTGGATATTGATAAATATTTTGAAAAAATTAGGGAATTGGTGGTAATTTTCAATAATATTGATTTTTAATATTTGTTTTTTCGATGATAAATCGAGGTCAACTTACCTGATCAGCTCGCAATGGTAAATTATAATATCCTGAATTTTTGGAATAGTTCTGAAAGGTTCTCGGACCTTGTTGCTTTGGATATCGTATAACACGAAATGATCGGTTACACATATTTTTGGATAATTTTATATGAATTAGTTTTATTATTCCAGGTATAAGAATAGCAATGAACTGTGATTGAGCTGATTTTTTATCCGTTGGAATTTTTTCGAAGTTAAACAACTTTCGTGTTGAATATTTTTGAAATTCATAGGCCCCATAAATGGTAATTGCCAAAATTACCCTTACATTGGGGCCGAAGTGCAAATTTCAGAACCATTTCATAACTTCAATTTTTTTCTCTATAAATAAGGTCATGATTTGTGATGATAACAAAATTGGTACAAGTTGTATCAAATTTTAGAGAGAGAAAGAGAGAGAGCAAGAGGGAGAAACAGATTTTGGCCGGTGGACAGCCTTTCGGCAACCTTCATCGTTGCATGCTGGTACCACTGGATTCATCTCATTGAGATGTTTTTATGGTGGCTGGTATGGCCCCTCACGCACTTTATGTGAGCCATACTGGCCCGAAGAACTAGCGAGAAAGATTGCATTGATCTTACCACATTTCTTCGATCCACATGTCAATTGTTGGGATTTATGTCCTAGAAATTTATGTATTGTAAAAGAAATTGATTATTCTAATAATAATAAATGCATTATTCATTTTATCAAAGTTGTTTTGATTTATATCGCGTATTGTCCAATTATCTTGTTTACCTTGATTACTATTGTACCTTCAGACTTAGTGTATGTTTGATGCACAAAAGGATTTAAGTATGAAGTTAGTAATCTAAATAGTCCATAGAAAGCACACAAATAAGGTATTTTTTTGTGGTTTATCAATAGATGCGGTCCATTCTATACTTGTATGACAACCTTGATCCGGGATCGTTCATGTAGTGACATGGGAATTGAGGCACCTTGTATGATGAGATCATATAGGACTGGACTCAGATAAATATGAATTTCTTTTAATATCCATTAATCGAAGAAATTCGATTTATCTAATAGATGGTCATATATGGATTCTATCTTAATCCTGAGTGTATTACGAACTCTTGAATGACAGGATATATCCTTTGATTTACTATGGTGAGGTTGGTGTTGCATTCCCGGCCAATAACTATATATTTTTGGGATATGGTTTGGTGTGTAGCTGGGAACGTTTTACATAGATATGGAATTCACTCCTTCTTAAGAGTTGATTCGGGACTTGAATAATTTGAGCTCTCAACTTTTCTATTGCGAATAGAAAGTTATATATTCATAATTTTTATGAATTAATTGTTCATTATAGAATCAATGGTGCTTAAGAGACAAAATATTTAGAGGGGTTTAACGGACTTATATCCCGTCTCTATTTATAAGATATTCGTGAAGGGCTATATCCATATGTAATGACTATATCTATGGACACCGAAGATGTTCGGTTTATTTAATCCATCTACGGTAACGGGAGTTCAACTTCAAGTTTTTAGTGGAATAACGCGGAGTTAATAATTCGTAATATTTGATTAAAAAGTTTAATTAATATTTCAAAATTATTGGAGCTCGGAACCGTAGGTCTATTTGGTCCTCGTGCTAGCTCGATTAACTGTAGCAAACCTAATATAATTATATTGTCTAATTATATGCTCTCTATTTATTTATATATTATTAATAAGATTAATAATATTTATTGTCACAAATGAAAACTATGTTAAATTAGTTTAACTTAATGTTTTCTAGAATTCTTTGATTATGATATAATCAAGTCTTGATTATGAGATAATCAAGTTAGTAATAATTATGAGATAATTACTACAACATAATTGAAGGTAAATAAATCATTATTAATATATTGATTTTTATTTACCATTGGAGACAAAGCCATATGGCTTACCATGTCATCCAAGCAATTATGTCTATTAGGTGGCTTGGATACACCTAGTAGTTTTGTCATTAGCTAATGCATTTTATGCTTTGGTATGGCCTCCACATTTATGTGTTTGCCATTGAAAGAAAGCATTGAATGCTTAATGACAAAGCCATTGTCTTTAGCTTAACATTTCTTATGCTTTGGTATGGCATTCACATTTTTGTGTTGGCCATTGCAAGAAAGCATTAGATGCTTAATGACAAGGTTAGTTGGCTTGTGTAATAGAATATAATCTCTACCATTTCTCTCACTTCCTAAGGTTAACACTTTTGCATTCATTTACACAATTGTTGTGAGAAAGATTTGAGAGAAAAGAGAGAAGAACTTCAAATATTCACAAGTGTTGTGAGAGTATTTGAAATTCCAAAGAGCCAAACACCATTGTGACATCTTAAATCCCTAAATAGTTTAGAGGTTTAATCTTTGTGAGTGAAGCCCACACTTCAATTTGTTGGTTTTGAGTCATAGTTCGGAAGATGCAGTGGTTGATCCAAGTGTTGGACAACAAAAGATTGATCTCGGCTACTACAACAAAGGGAGAAGGCAAAGAAAATTTTAAAGATCCATACCGGAGCTGATGCCACCACAAGCAACTTCCGCCGCGCTAAGGAAAGTCATTTCTTACATTAACCTACCAGCCAAATCGAGGCTCTCAAAACGTACGAGGCTACAATTATCGTTTCATCGATTGGAACTCGGTTTCATGTAAATAAAGGTAAAAATGAGTTATAAATAGTGACCCTCGAGCTCAGAATCTCCAATTTAAATTCCGTCGATTTTAACACGTTTGTAGGAGCATTGGGAGTCTGTATATGCCCTCGGAATCTCGTTAAGATATCCTGGTAAAATTTGTTATTTTTCAAGTTAACTTATAGTAGTGTCGTAGAGTAATGTATTAACTTGTATTGAATTGAATATGCTAGAATGTATTGAATTTGTGCTATTGGTAGAATTCTGGTGAAATCGACACAATTGAAACTGATCCGATAGGTTATGCGAGTTTCTGATATAATCATGTTTCGGCGAGACTGTGCTTTGATGAATGTAATTATAGATATGATTTCATTATGATGATATGATAGTGTTTTGATGGTTCCAGAAAACTTCAGAGGGTGCAGAATTCCAGGTCATGACAATTCTAATCGTTTTTCACTGTTTGTTTTGACATATTTGACTAGGGTTAGGAGCGTCGCGAGACCAAATAAGTATTTCGTACGATGAGTACTTGATGTAATGTTTGATGTTTCTCTAATAGATATGAATATATATATATATATATATATATATTTGTGTGAGTATAATACATATAGTTATGTTTGTATAAACATTCAGAGATTTATGATATGATGATACTGTATCTCGATGTGCAAATTATTTGTCAATAATTGGTGGATATATAAATATATATAAACATTTGTAGGTAGATATGTTTGTATGATTGTTTATCGAACAAGTATATGACATAATGTTATAATCTGGTGAAGTATTATGAATATTCTATATTATTCATAACGTGTTGCTCAAGTGCTCAACGAGTACATTTTATATTGTGGGACTCTTTAAGTTTAGGTTTATCCGTCACGGAATCCAATTAATATGTATTCATAACGCGTTGGCCAAGTGCTCAACGAATAAACTTTATATTGTAGGACTCTCATTTGAAAATTAATTAATATATATCAAATCAAATTTTGTATTAAATACAAATACACATTAATTATTAATTGACTGAAATGCTCATAATGTATGTATTTTCATTTAACCGTTTAAACGATTCGAATTAATTCATTTAATCCGGTGAAGTATTATGAATAATCTATATTATTCATAACGCGTTGCCCAAGTGCTCAACGAGTAGACTTCATATTATGGGTCTCTCTAAGTTTAGGTTTATTTGTCACGGAATCCAATTTCGTGTCCATAATTCACCCACTCATGAATTAAGACGACCATGGATAATCTCGCTAAACTACGCAAGTCGAGGTCATTGCATACATATAATCCCTCCGTCACAGACTATAAATATTATACCAGGGATATAGATAAGAACGTCAAATCCCTAAGGTATAATATAGTCGACATTTAAATTTATGATCTCTAAATAACACTCGGAACTCACTTCCGAAGTATACCACGGCCATGGATTTACTAGATTGCAAATATGTACCTGATACCTATGCTCTGTACACAGGACTGAGGATTCTATCTGATACTCACAGGATATCATGAGCATCAGTCCACACCCAATGAACAGGTGGAGGTCTAATCTAAATAGATCAGTGACGTGACTGCCATTAAAGTGTAGAGGATAACTCATATATCCACAGTGGCATCTCAATTCGAATGACCACTATGCTACTCGACTCGAGAAGATTCCTATTGATGTTGGTGTACTATCTATTAGGAAATCTTCGGTGAGTCATTCAGTGTTTATCAAATCAACACCTATATGTCTATACGAGTCTCCCAATACTCATGGTTCATTGGGATAAACCATCGGACCAAGTCATGATATACGACATGTGCTGGTCTCAACGGATTTTACTAACCAACCCGTGTTAGTAAATCTTGACCAGGAAATTTATTTGATAATATACTTGTAGTAGTGACACTTCCCACTGTCAATTACAAACTACTTTATAACTACGCACTACAAATATATTATCGGGTTCTAATAAATACATATCACTAAATCATATAGTTTCAATCTAATCGTAATTAGATCGAATATGTATATAAAAGCAAGAAGTACTACCATAAATAAGTAATATTATGGAAAAATGAATTGTTCGTATTTATGAATCGGACACAAATAGGATCTGTATTGGCACTCCGAGCACCAACCCTAACAATAGCATACATGAGACTACTAAATGTTGAGGCATATGGGATATGTCTCATTTCGTCAACTCCTTGAGGTATCTTAGGAGACTACTCTTTTGAAAAATGAATTCCATGTCTATAAGGAAAATTGCCTTTCTTGGAATTATGCATCCAAAATCGCACAAGGATCTTGTCGATGTATGATGCTTGAGACATAGCTAATAGTCATTTCTGGTGACCCCGAAATATCTAGATCCCAAGAACATAACATGCCTATCCAAGATCTTTCATTTGGAATTGGTTAGCTAGCTAGGTTTTCACATTCGATAATATCTTTACATCATTCTCAATGAGTAAAATATCATCAATGTATAAAATAAGAAAAACCATCTTCCCATCAAAGACGCGCTTGTATACATAAGGCTCATCAACATTCTACTTAAAGTCATAAGACTTGATCGTGGTATCAAATCTTATGTTCCAAGATTGAGATGCTTGCTTGAGTCCATAAATGGACCTTTGCAGCTTGCAAATATTTTGCTCTTAATCTTGGGCTATGAACCCTTTTGGTTGTACCATATAGATACACTCATCAAGATCGCCATTCAAGAATGCAGTCTTGATGTCTATTTGCCAAATCTCATAGTCATAATATGCGGCAGTGGATAAAATAGTGTGGATGGTTTTAGCATGGCTACTGGCGAGAAAGTTTCCTCATAGTCAACTCTTTTTTTCTGGGTATAAATCTTGGCCACTAGCCTAGCCTTGAAAGTATGTACCTTCCCATCTGCTCCCCTCTTTCTCTTGTAGATACACTTGCAACCTATAGGTTTTACCCCCATCAAGTTGGACTACAAGTTCCTAGACTGAGTTGGAGTACATAGACTTCATCTCTAGGTTCAAGGCTTTGAGCCACTCCTCTTTATCAGAATCATCCATTGCACTACGATAGGTAAATGGATCATCTACACCATCGCTGGAGGTGACAACTTGTGTCTCTCCAACTCCTAGACAATGATCACATTGTCATACAACCCTCTCATTACGTCTAGGTGGCATATCATTCTAATGAACTTGCATCTGATGTTCAGATGTCAAAGGTGTTATGTGTTTGTCACCTGTTATTGACGATGGTGTGCTGGTCAAACCAGCAAGTAACTCCTCGAGTAACACTTTACTTCAAGGTTTGAACTCTATCATACAGTCCTCCTCTAGAAACGTAGCATTTGTTGATACAAACACTTTTTTATCTTCTGGGCTATAGAAGAATCCACCCCTAGTCTCCTTAGGATAGCCTACAAATAGGCACACAAGTGAACGCGGCTCCAACTTAGTAGTCTTATTCTTTAGCACATGTGCTGGACACCCCTATATACGTAAATATCGTAAACTAGTTTTACGAACACTCCACAACTCTAAGTGAGTCTTAGGAATAGACTTAGATGGAACTACATTGAGGATATACATTACTGTTTGCAATGCATATCCTCAGAACGAACTAGGTAGTTAGCTATAACAAAACATAGATCTTGTCATGTCTAGTAGGGTCCAATTTCTCCTCTCTACAACACCATGTTATTGTAGTGTTCTAGGTTCTGTGAGTTAGGATATTATCCCATGCTCAACCAAGAATTCCTTGAAATATTTGTCAATGTATTCTCCACCACGATATGATTGTAGAGTTTTGATCGTTTTACCTAACTGGTTCTCAACCTCAGCACGATACTCTTTGAACTTTTCAAAAGTATTTGACTTGTGCTGCATCTATATCTTGAATAATCGTCAAAAAATATGACGAAGTATTCATAACCACCTTGGGCTCTTACATTCATCGGTCTGCAAATGTCTGAATGTATTAGCTCAAGTAGTTGTTTGGCTCTTGTACCTTTTCCAGTAAAAAGTCTCTTGGTCATTTTTCCTTCTAAACAGGGTTCGTAGACTGGTAAAGTTCCTACGTGTGCACACGATATCTGTATCCGTCAATTCCATATCAGAGTCAAGTTACATACTGAGGTGGGTTTTTCCCCCATACCTCCAAAACTCATAAAACTCAAGCTTTTAAATCAATCTTTTAAAAAGACATTTTCAATCGTAAGCATCTTTAAATAAATTTGGCTAATGCCCTAAAATATTTAAAAGTAAGTATGCAGTCAAATTGATGAATAAATCTCAAGTTGAAAAGGAAAAGGGTCAACTCACTGTAACTATGATCCAGGGGCGTTACGCAACGTCTTCCCCCCAGTCTTGGATCTGTATCTGTCAATGTGTACTGTGTCTCCCTCCAGGTATATAAAATGCATATGCATCATCATAACAACCATATGATCATGTAAGTCATGCGATGAAATGTAATACAATGCAATGCCATTACCCATATACAAACCAACAAAGTCAACCACAGTCAATTATGAGCTAGTGACATCTCACTCATCCAATACATACAAAATAGGCCTATACCCCATTTCAATAAACACATCGATATGAAAAATGCTCGGACTTGTCATCAAACATATCAGTACATTTTATACAACCGGTTCCAAACTCAGATCAAAACTAAACTGAAGTCTGAAAAACATCGTTAAAACTCTTTACAAAACTATTACATCTCACCTACTGAAAACGTGTTCTACTAGGAGATATGATTAACTATGAAAACATAACGATAGCTTGTACTAAACTTTTCATGCTGATACTAGCTTGTAATCTAGAAACCCGACACTATACATACTTTCAGAAAATTTATTTCTATAGTGTTATTTTACGAATCTAATTGATAGTATCTCTAAAAGCTCTCATTTCATGCTTTCAAAGACTTCATAACTACTGTTACATATTTCTACGAGTCTGGATTCTATACACATATCTATATACATATATAAGTATATTACTTCTATCATTCGGCTGTGGAATCTGACACAATTCTAGTATATTTATTAAGTAACTCATCAAGGCTCGTATCCCAACATCAGTACATTAATTATGTTAGGCAGGCTTATAAAGATACCAGCAGAACCAGTACAACCTTAGCAGCCATGTGTTTTTGACTATGTGTAGTAGTTATCACCAACTCAAACAGTAAATATTCCTCAAGCCTATCCTAGCCCTGGCTGAATCTTAGTAAATCCTCTCCTAGGTTCTCTATCAACCTATGTATTCATGGTACCTAAGATTAATACAGGTAGAACATGTGACAGCCACAGGAATATTACACTCGCTCCTCGAGAATTTCTTGACAAGTATAAGAAAGACTAAATGTAGTGTAATGCGATGGCGATTCAGAGCATGCGATAGCGTTCTGAATAAGTCTAAACTTTTTAACAATTCTATAACAAGACCACGATTATTAGTACAAATTGGAAAACTTGTGCGAGTAAAAAAACACTCCAGGTATCTCGGCTACCAGTCCAAATCCACTATAAAGAGAAAAATTTACAGTGATGGTAAAAGACCTAGGGTGGCAACTCCACCGACTCTAGTACCTCTAGACTGCAAGAACTCGAAGAACACCCCGAGCCCGTATCCCACAGTTTTCTTCAGAACCTCTAAAGTTTGTGAATGAATCAAATCTGCAGCTCTGAATGTCGGAACTTCGACTGTCAGTCTTCCTCTTAGAGAACTCTGAAGGGTTAGGAAGTCGGGTTGTTTGATTTGATGGTTTATCAAAGTTCTATATAACTAGGATGTTTGTGTCCTAGACATGCCCATGGTCTATAAGTCATGATATTGTGTGTGAATGATCAAGTGAGTTTGCGGAAAAAACTTACATTGAACGGATGTGATTCAAAACTTTCTTTGTATGTTGATGAAGCTCCAAGCTTTGTTTAATGAATCCAACCCAAGGGTGAGTTTCCCTATCATCTCACAAGACTCCTTAAGTGCTAGCTAGCTTGATTTTTGAAGTAAAATCAAATGAGAGGGAGAATTGTTGATCTTGGGACCTATATTAGAACTCAACAATGGTATCTTGAGCTATTATCAAGCATGAAAAAGTTAGGGTTAAAATTGGGTAAACTCGATTTAGGCATGATTTGGTTGAATTGTTTGATGAAGTATGCTTGAATGAGGTTGAATTGAAGTTGTGTATGATCAATTTCATGAAATTGGATTGGATTCAATTTTCCCTAAATTTTGGGCATGACAAATTGGGTAAAATCATTGAAGCATGATTTGATTAAATTGATTGATTAAGTATGCTTAAATGTTGATGAATTAATGATTGATTGGATCAATTTGAAGAAATTATGTTTGGAACAAATTTCCCCAATTTTTTATGTTGGCATAAAGTGACAAATTTGGGTAAACTTGATTTTGAGCATATTTTGTGAATTGGATGAATGAGAATGCTTAAAGTATGTTTAATTTAAGATTGATTGGATCAATTTGAAGAAATTATGTTTGGAACAAATTTCCCCAATTTGTTATGTTGGCATAAAGTAAAAAAAATTTGGGTAACTTGATTTTGAGCGTTTTGATGAAATTGGATGATTTAGAATGCTTAAAGTATGTTTAATTGAGGATTGATTGGATCAATTTGTTGAAATTGTGTTTGGAACAAATTTCCCCAAATTGCTTATGTTGGCCGAAATTAAAGAACCCTAAATTTCTTGGTGATTTTGTTTGTTTGATCATTGGATGACTTAAAACAATTGGGTAATGTTGTTTTGAAGTTCAATTTGATTGAATTTTGATTTGGAACATTTTTCCCAAATTAAAGTGGCTTGGCCGAATTCAATTGAATTTGAAATTCATTGTGTTTTTTTATTTTAATTCATTGGATGAATTGAATTGATTTGGGAAATGATGATTGTGGATTCAATTGGATTGAAACCGAATCGGATTGGAAAAACCCCCTAATTGCCGAGAATACAGTAGCATGTAATGGGTTTGATTTTGTTAAGATTGTGTTGGACACTATTTGTCATAAAGTGCATGATTAAGTATGCTAATTGATGTTTTAGAAATATTAATTGGGTGGTTAATTGTGTATTACACTTAGGTTAATTAATTATGGAATTTAGAATTTTATAAGTTAATTAATTGGGCTTATTTTTGGAAATTGGGCCTTTAAGGTTGTGATTAGGCTTTTTTGGGCTTTGTTGTACAAAGTTGAGTTTAGGCAATTTGGTTGGATCCAATTGGGCCTAAAACCGCATCCATAAAGTCCAATTATGACTTAATGGACCTTAATTATTTAATTGGGCCTATGGGCCAAAATTGATTTCTAGACTTATGGGGTAACTCCCGGATTGAATTTTGGTTATTCGGTTTGACCCGAGTTGACCAAAAGTCCACGCCTTATAGAAATTAATTAAAAGCCCATTGGACTTTAATTAAATAAACATTAGATGTTAATCGGGCTTTGAGACCCGTTGCGATTAAATTTGGAATTTAAGTCGTAAAGGTTCGTTAATAAAAGTGTAATATTCAATTTGGAATTGAATAGTGAATTAGAATTAAATGCGTATTAAATTGGATTTAATTATGTAATTTAATTTAATTCAAGAATTCGTACTTTGAGTACTTATTCGAAAAACGAGTTTGACTCGAGCAAAAATCAAATCGTTTTTTGAACATTGGATGATCACTAATTATCAGATTAATTAATTGGATTAGATTGATTGATAACATGCTTGTATGAATACATGGTTGCGATGCATGAATAATGTATATCGGATGGATATTAGTCGGGTGGGGCAATTTTGGAAATTGTTGTAATAAATTTGATTTATTAAATTGGACCTGCGTGTCCAGCCTTATCACCTTTATACTCTTTGTATTCTCTTCTCACCTATTCCCCTCAATGTAAATGAGGTTTCTTTAGAAGTGTAGTGTAACGGGTAGAAGTAATATACATGTGCTAGCTTTGGAGAGAGAAAATGAGAGATTTGATCTAGGATCAATGTAAAGTATCCATCCGCATATCATTATTATTTTATTTCATATGTGCTTTATTATGTGTTTAGAATGCATGTTTAAGGGTGTATGATGATGAGACCTTAATAAAGATAATAAATTGGTAGCCAATTGCACGCGAAAAACCCTCGCTCAATATCAAGTGTTTTTTCTTCCATTGAGTGATTCTTACTCAAGATCCGAGATTGGCATTGGGTTGTTGGCCAAAGTCAAGCCCTTTGTCCGTCGAAGATGTGTTTGAATCACGAAGGCTTTGTTCCATATCGGTGTCTTGTCCAAGTTGTGTTTGTTGGCCAAAGTCAAGACCACTTCTTGTCCATCGACATTGATTACGAAGCTTTCCATGGTCAATGGGTCGCGCTTGACTGGGATCACTAGGTTTGTTGTGCCAAAGCTAAGGCTTAGTTGATTCAGAGGAAAAAGGTTAGGTAATACATTGGATGTATTGGCATATATAAGATATATGTTTAGGATTTGGATATCCGCCTACTGGATCTAGAATTGGATGGGATCCAATTGATCTTCGAGATCTACCTAGTTAATTATCATACAATTTGTTGGCCAAAGTCAAGATTGTGTGATATTTAACGGGATCCTAGCCCACTAGGAAACACGGTTTCCCGAGTACTCGACAGAGGGTTAGAGGCTCGCCGAAAAATAGTGGGAGGCAAGAATTGAATTTGCAATACTCGTTCAATTACTCGCCATACGCGCTCATTCAAATTATTTCGTCGTTAGATTAAATGTTAGTTGGACTAATATTTAAATTGTTGTTTTAATAAGCAGTTGGACTGTATTATATTTGATTATATATAATTGGATTATATTAATCAATATATTTGAATTATTAATTTCGATTTACAGTTGATTTTATAATTGGATTATAGTAATCAATGTAATTGAGGTTAATTAATTTAGATTATATTTGATTATATAGTTGGACTATTATAATCATTATAATAAATAGTACCACAAATCGTTGATTATATAGTTGGACTATTAGAATCAAGATATAAAAATGAAAGATTAGTGTTTAAGACATAATCCTGAGCGAAAATGTATTTAAACGGTTTAATTTTCAAATTGGGAATAAAGTTTCAGGATGGTCCTGGAAATTAATAGGTTATTTTATTTGATAAAATAATATATTAAGCTTGTAGCGCAAGGCGCACCTTATTCGATATTCCAGAAACACGAGGCTTGGCCAAAGGCTTCTGGAATGTTGAAACAGGCAAAGGCAAAATCATTATAATCTTCTGGAAGATAAAGGACATATCCTAAGAAGGAATAGAAGACGAGCAAGGCTCTGACTTCAAATATGATTGTCATAATTATGTTCACAGCTAGTATTAAAATTGGATTTTAGATACTTAGTGTGGTACATAAAATATATATTGATGTTCAGAATCTATTTTGAACAGGATACTGACTTCAATTGAGATTTATCTGCGAATTGAAAACGGGACGAAAGTCGCTGTTTTAACCGTAGATACCTGAATTTAGGAACTACCTACGGGTTAGTACTTAAATTTAGAAATTGTTATAATGTAGCTAGTTTGACTAGAACATTATCTCGATATCGCGTATAACCCGCTGCGGGTGTACCTTTATATTCTAGAACACTAAAGTGTTTCATTATATAAAGATGATATTGAGATAAACACATTAGATGTGAATGACAAGATTTATATTTTGAATATAAATAATATCTCAATATATAACATGACAATAAATAGCTCAAACTGATTTGATCAGTTAAGAAAATTAATTGTGGCATAGTTGTCAGGGACACTGATAAACAAGAATCGTATATCCGCACTTTTGAAGAGCAGATACCAGGACTGATTTGATTCCATTCAAATAAAGTCTACGAATCTAGTCTATTTGGGCAAAGTGCCTAAAACACTATTTACTTGGTAAAAGTGTAAATGCCACCGATCTGTTAGCCCTACTTCATAGTGAAGCAAGTGGGCCCATGTCTAGCTAGGCTAGATATGGATATGAATATTTCGTGACCTGTACGGATGTGGCATCGCGTATGGTTATGGTTTTCTTTTGAAACACAAATCGGAAACTTTTAGAGTTTCGACACGAAATAGACAAATAGATCGGCTAAAGTATTAAACCGTCATGGTAAGACTGTAATGGAAAATACTTAAGCAATAAGTTTCTAGTTTTTTATGAAAGAGTATAGTATTCTTTCAAATAAGGACTCCTCCGGAATACGTCAGTTTGACGGTGTGTCCGACGGATTAACCGAATTTTGTTAGACATAATAAGGTTAATCATGAGTCGCTCTGAGCTAACACTTCCTTCAACGGATAGCTTTAACAGTGCAAGAACTTATTTTGAATAAGGTTCCATAATAATCTGTTTGACAGATATCATATTAGATATGAACGGGAATAGAAACCGGGTTTCTCATTCTTGATAATTTGGGTATGCTAGGCATATGTTTGGATGATACCAAACTAAAACCCAAATAGGATAAGTGCCAAATGTAGGTTATCCTAGGGATACCATAAGTATTATACTTATACACCTCACAAGAGAACAATTAGATTGTTACTCACCATACGGTTTTCCTGAGAGGAATACCGATATGCAGTGGTAAGTGGGAGATAGTATAACTCGATGGAAATCGGAGTAATACTGTTCAATGCACTGAATCTTAATGGAACATGAATAGTTCATCGAGGATGAGACTATTACCATTAATCTTCGAATACACAAGAACCGCGTAGGTCGGACAGAGTCAGAAAACAACCTGGGGTATGGGTTTCTGATCTAACCTCATAAAGATGTGAATCTTATTTAGGAATACCAACTGACTACGTATGAGGAAGTGATACAAGATATCAACTCCCTAATTATGGCAAAGTGTCATGTAATCCGAAATGGATTCCATGTATATCAACCAGTTTGGATACTAGTTGATGTACCACAAGGCATTGTGCCTATTGGTACTATATGTCTTCTAGGAAGACATACCTGGATGACAACATACCAA
Organism: Zanthoxylum bungeanum; assembly: GCA_019454045.1. Taxonomy (NCBI): domain Eukaryota; kingdom Viridiplantae; phylum Streptophyta; class Magnoliopsida; order Sapindales; family Rutaceae; genus Zanthoxylum; species Zanthoxylum bungeanum. The sequence goes on from SKCR01036973.1 coordinate 152,654, forward strand.
CGTATAAAGCTAGGCTTTAACGGAAAGGTATCGTTATCAACATTGTGTTGATTACGATTCAACCTTTTACCTGTTGCCACGGTAAATCCATTTGGATAATGCAGATTATTCGATCCATGATTGGATTGAAGCAAGCATTAGGTTCTTGGAATTATCGTTTTGATATAATCATAATGATGTATGATTTAATTCAAAACGAAAATAATTCTAGTGTATATATAAGAAGGTTAGTGGAGTGCACTGATAGTGGTTGTCCTATAAAATAATGATAATACGTCATTTCTTGGAATGATATTCCCATAAAATAATATCGGCGAAAGCTTGGCTTTCGCAATACTCTCCTAGAAACCGTACATTGAAAAATGTACGAGACCTGGTGTATCATACGCTTTGAGCATATGGATTCACAAACAGGCCAATCCGAGTGATAGTCACTGGATTGATGTTAAGAACATCCGTTAGTATCTTAGAGAACTAAGGATGCTGTCTTAGTCTATGGAGAAGGAGAACTTGAAGTGACTGGGGTCACTGTAGCAAGTTTCCTATAACCGATAAAGACGACTAAAAGTCGCAAACAGGCTATATAGTTTAAATAACGGTAAAGTGAGCTGGAAATCTTCCAGTAAGATACTGTTACCGAATAAACAACAAATGCGGGTGTTGTTGCAGCTGAAGCACAATAGAAGTTATTTGGGTCAATACAAATCTAATTAGATTAGATATAGTTCTGTTAGCAGCTGAGCTAAGTGTCAGCACAGGCTAAAGAATTAATGGTCTCATCAACGATCCAGATACATACTTAGATACTCATCTGATTCATTCGGATCATATATCGTGGCGATGTGATGATCGAATAAATCGCATCAAGATGATAATCATGCAAATCCGCTGACGAAAGTATTTCTCAGCAGTTTGAGCCAACCGTACATAGTTCGGGTGTAGGACACTTGAGTGACTGGCTATGTACCAAGTGGGTGATTGTTGGACAATTATGACCCATAGCATCACTATTTGTACAGATCATGGTGTTGTTGTACAAATTAACTATGTGACAAAGGAGATTGTACTCTCATCATTTGTGATTAGATCACCTTAGATGTATAAATGAAGAGAGGTCCCTATGATTAGTTCCTGGACTGAGAATGATATGAGACAGTATCAGTCCCCGAAGGTTTAATCATTAAATATCCCTAGCCGGAGTATTATCGAGACTGGACATCGATAATGTGGAATAGGCTAGTATTGCACTTGTGTACGTTGTGAGGGCACAACGGCATAGTTCTCATATATATAAGTATTGGATACTTATGCAAGTGCGATAGGAGGTCGTGTTTCACCGATGGTACGGGAAACAGCTTCGCTCTGGATAGACCCCTCGGAATCCCATTGGTATTATGACTATGTGTCTATGGGAGGCCGAAATCAAGGTAGGTGTGTATAGTCTTAACCTGAGACTTATCGCTAATACTTACGATAATCGATAGACTTTGGTCTGGTGGTACAGGGCTTTAACCGGTTCTGCGTACACCACTTCTGGGTTTATCAGAGAGTCGTAGTGTATTGGGGTGATGTCAAGACGGAAGTATCACTCCAGTCATAGTGGAGATGATGTCACGCAGGATACGGTATTAGTGCTCTTAAGTGCTGGCCGGCCATCGGGATATTATGACAAGGTCATGTATATCCGATTATAGAGACTAGTTACCAGACATCCGACATGTGCTTCGGACGGGCAGACACTTATCCAGCCCCAGCCCCTAGCACGTGACTATCCGATGCTGGGCTGATATACACAATACTACGGTATACTACGCTTGATACAGATCTATATATTCCTGTAAGAATATTTCTGGAGAATTGGGTAGGCATGGCGCTTTGCTAGAAGCCAACCTTGTCTTGTAAATCGGTACAAACGTAGTACGAGGTACTTACGTGTTCGGATAGTCCGACGACCGATTTACTGCCAACATATCCGGAGATCTCATGGGTCGTTCTCGAAGATTCACCGATGATGTATAACTCGCACTTTAATTAATCTGGGATTAATTCGAAGAGAGAGAAAATTAATCTGGGATTAATTACGGAGATATTTTATCTGCGGAAATATGTTTAAAGAGAGAGAGAACGATTAATTTGGAATTAATCGGTAAATTAGTATATTCGATATATTAATCGAAATTAGATTTCGACGCGGAATGAAATTGGATTTTAATTCGGGCAAACGAATCAATTTAAAATTAATTCGTTAGCGACGTGAATAGTGATTTCGCTAGGCGTAATCATTTAATTACGACGCGACGGAAAATTTGTTAATTTGGAATTAGCGAACCCGAGCCCGAGAGTGATTGCGAGTGCATTCGCATTTCGAATTCGAACGCGGCACGCAATCAATCAAGCGTCAAATCGCTAGTCGCATCAATTGTCAAATCATTTGTCACTTTGAGTGATGTGACATGACATGTTGTCACTTTATTAAAGTGACTTGATGTGAATAGTGAAAGGTGATGGTTTGAAAGTTGATAGGACTTGTACCTTTTTGACTTTTGAATTAATAATGTATATATATATATTTTATTTGTTTACTTGGTAAATGGAATAAAAATATATATGTATATAAAAAAATATTTTTCTCTCTCTACTTGACTTTGTGGTTCACGGTTTGGCAAAATTTTGGAGCCAAAAATTGCTCTTCTCTCTCACACGGTCTTGGACCGAATTTCTCCATTTTTTTCTGGTTTCATCACACTAAATGGAGATGAAATGATCTTGTTGCAAGATCATGTGCTAGCACACTTCATGGGTTATATTATGGTGATAGGGAAACGAATTTATGAGCTTGGAATTCCTTTTGAACCTGAAGCTTTGAGCTTCCATGGAGGTCTTCAATGGCCGAATTTTCAAGGAGGAAGACAGCCCAAAACCGAGCATGATAGCAGTCCAAGTAGGCCAAAACCGAGCTTGAACAAGGAGGAAAATGGCTTGTGTTCTTTGATGCATCAAACCCAATCAATGTGAGTATGTATTCCGCCTTATTCCTTTGATGTATTCATGCGTTTTTGTGCTTGATTTTGTTGATCTTGGGACCTATACTGTAAGAATATTTCTGGAGAATTGGGTAGGCATGGCACTTTGCTAGAAGCCAACATTGTCTTGTAAATCGGTACAAACGTAGTACGAGGTACTTACGTGTTCGGATAGTCACGTGCTAGGGCTAGGGCTGGATAAGTGTCTGCCTCGTCCGAAGCACATGTCGGATGTCTGGTAACTAGTCTCTATAATCGGATATACATGACCTTGTCATAATATCCCGATGGCCGGCCAGCACTTAAGAGCACTAATACCGTATCCTGCGTGACATCATCTCCACTATGACTGGAGTGATACTTCCGGCTTGACATCACACCCAATACACTACGACTCTCTGATAAACCCAGAAGTGGTGTAGCAGAACCGGTTAAAGCCCTGTACCACCAAGACCAAAGTCTATCGATTATCGTAAGTATTAGCGATGCAAGTCTCAGGTTAAGACTATACACACCTACCTTGATTTCGGCCTCCCATAGACACATAGTCATAATACCAATGGGATTCCGATGGGTCTATCCAGAGCGAAGCTGTTTCCCGTACCATCGGTGAAACACGACCTCCTATCGCACTTACATAAGTATCCAATACTTATATATATGAGAACTATGTCGTTGTGCCCTCACAACGCACACAAGTGAAATACTAGCCTATTCCGCATTATCGATGTCCAGTCTCGATAATACTCCGGCTAGGGATATTTAATGATTAAACCTTCGGGGACTGATACTGTCTCATATCATTCTCAGTCCAGGAACTAATCATAGGGACCTCTCTTCATTTATACATCTAAGGTGATCTAATCACAAATTATGAGAGTACAATCTCCTTTGTCACATAGTTAATTTGTACAACAACACCGTGATCTGTACAAATAGTGACGCTATGGGTCATAATTGTCCAACAAGAATCACATTCACGGCAATAGGAATAGGAAAGAGATAATTTTGTTTTTTGTATTTTATTTTCTAAAAACAATTACACAATTTGACTTTTCCAAAAAGGTGTATATGCTTTTCCAAAAAGCTAAACAAAGGAAAAATGTGTTGGAGGGAAAAAGGCATTAAATGCTCTCAACCACTTCCATCACCCATGTAGACATTTGATGTAAGTTGGTGGGCCCCACACTTAAATTCAAAATTGAAGTGGGCTTGCTCAACACACTTCGGGCTCGGGTTCGTTTTATCCGATTAAATGAATTTTTCGTCACGACGTAATTAAATCCAATTCAATTAAATAATAATGCCTAGCAAAATTATTACGAAAGTCGTTTACGAATTAATTCCAAATTAATTCATTCACCTGAATTAAAATCCAATTTTAATTTCGCTTTGAAATCCAATTTCAATTAATATAGCCAATATATTATTTAATCGATTAATTCCAAATTAATCGCGTTCCCTTTTCTATTTTAATTTTATCCCAGATAAATTCTTGATGTAATTAATCCTAGATTAATTTTATCTCTCTCATAATTAATCCCAGATTAATTCTGTTCGAGTCAAATGTCATCGGTGAATCTTTATGAAGCGACCCAAGATATCCCAAGATATGTTGGCAGTAAATACGGTCATCGGACAATCCGAACACCTGCGTATCTCGTACCACGTTCTTACCGATTTACAAGACATGGTTGGCTTCTAGCAAAGCACCGTGCCTACCCAATTCTCCAGAAATATTCAACGAAGAATATATAATCTATAGCAGGCATAGTATACTATGTATTGCGTATTACAATCCAGTATCGAATGTCAGATGCTAGGCCTAGGGCTGGAATTTTGTCTGCCCTGTACGAAGCATATATTGGATCACTAGCAACTAGTCTCTGTAATCGGATAATCATGACCTAGTCATATTATCCTGATAGATGCAGCATATTAGAGTACTAGTTCTGTATCCCTGCGTGATCATCTTCTCCATATGACTGAAGTGATACTTCCATCTTGACATTACACCCAATACACTACGATTCTCAGTAAAGATATTATCACCAATGACGATGTCTCTAACGCTAATCTTTACAGTCATCTTGATTGCAATAGTCTAAATATTCAATCCAACTGTTCAAAAAAAGTAATAAAATATTAGTCCAACTAATATAAATATATAACGACGAAAATAATTTAAAAGCGCGTATTTAGCAAGTATTAAACGAAATTGTAAATCTAATACCGGCCTCCCACTATTTTTCGGCGAGCCTCTAACCCTCTGTTTAGTAATCGGGAAACCCAGTTTCCTAGTGGTCTAGGATCCCATTAAATAACACATAACCATGACTTTGGCCAACAAGCTGTATGAAACTTAACTAGGTAGATATCTAAGATCAATTGGATCCCATCCAATTCCTAGATCCGGTAGGTGGACCTCCAAGTCCAAGATATATATCCAATATATATTTCCTAACTTTTTCCTCTGAATCAACTAAGCATTGGTTTTGGCTCAACAAGCTTAATGATTCTAGTTAAGCACGACCCATTGACAGTGGGAAAGCTTCGTAATCCACGTCGATGTACAAAAGTGACCTTGACTTTGGCGAACAAGTCACAACTGCCCAAGACATGTGATATATAACAAAGCCTTTGTGGTTTAAACACATCCGCGACGGACAATGATCTTGACTTTGGCCAATAAATCAAAGCCAATCTTGGATCTTGAGAGAGAACCACTCAATGGAAGGAAAACGCTTAATATATAATGAGGGTTTTTTGCGTAAATTGGCAACCAATTTTATTATCTTTGATTAGGTCTCATCATACACCCTTAAGCATGCATTCTAAAAGCATAATAAGGCACAAATAAATTAAAAATGATATGCAGATGGATATATAACAAACTTTGTTCCTAGAACAAATCTCTCTCTTTCCTCTCTCCTGCTAGCACTATTCATACTTCTACCCAATTACATAATACATTAAAGAAACCTCATTTACATTGAGGGGAATTGGTGAGAAAAGAAATACAAAGAGTAAAGAGATAATAGGCTGGACACGCAGGTCCAATTTAATAAATTCTAAATTTATTACAATAATTTCTAAAATTACCCCCACTCTTCTAATATCCATCCGATAAACATTATTCATACAAATAAATCCAAGTATTCACACATAGCATGTTATCAATCAATCTAATCCAATTAATTAATCTTTGATTAGTGACCATCCAATGTTCAAACAACGATTTGATTTGCGCGAGTCCAACTCGGTTAAGAATAAATACTCAAAGTAAGTATTCTTGAATTATATCGAACTACAATTTTAAATAAAATTTAATTTGTATTCAATACTAATTCGAATTTAATTCCAAATTAAATAATTACAATTATTTATGTGCCTTAAAGACTTGGATTCCAAATCCAATCCAATTGGGTCTCAAAGGCCCAATTAGCATCAAATGCTAATTTAATTAAAGTCCAGTGTGTTGGGTTTCTAGAACATGCCAATGATCTAATAAGACATGAAATTGTGTGAATAATCAAGGTAAGTTTGCGGAAAAATACTTACAATGATCGGCAAGTAGGATGTAGGGATTTCAAATATTTTGCCTTTGAGGAGTGCTCCAAGCTTCAAACTTTGTGTTCCAAACTCTTGGGAATAGTTTCCCTAACACCTTGGTTGACTCCTTTGTGTGCTAGCAATCTTGATTTTTGAAGCAAAAATCAAGAACCAAGAAGCCTAGGCTCACGATATTTGAGAGGGAGAGGAGAGAGTGTTTTTCAAATTTTTTTGATTTGTTGTGTAATTGATTTCCAAAAGTCAATTACCATTTACCAAAAATAATATTTGGTATATGTCATTCCAAATGAATGACAAAGTGTGTAGGACAAGCCACCAACAAATCCACCACCAACTTCTATCACCAAAAAGGTGATAAAGTTGACTAGTGATTGGATTTGGTGGGCCCCACTTTAAATTCAAAATTCGAGTGGGTCCGGTAAACACATTTCGGGCTCGGGTTCGTTTAATTCCGAATTAATGAATTTTCCGTTGCGACATAATTGAATCCAATTTAATTAAAGTCACTTACGAATTAATTCTAAATTAATTCGTTTGCCCGAATTAAAATCCAATTTTAATTCCGCTTTGAAATCTAATTTCATTTAATATATCGAATATATTATTTAATCGATTAATTCCAAATTAATCGTTCTCTCTCTTTTAAACTAATTTTATCCTAGATAAATTCTTATCGTAATTAATCCCATATTAATTTTCTCTCTCTAATAATTAATCCTAGATTAATTTTGTTCGAGTCAAACGTCATCGGTGAATCTTTGGGAAGCGACCAATGAGATCCCTGGATATGTTGGCAGTAAATCTGGTCGTCGGACTATCCGAACACGTGCGTACCTCGTACCACGTTCTTACCGATTTACAAGACATGGTTGGCTTCTAGCAAAGCACCGTTCCTACCCAATTCTCCAGAAATATTCTTTAAGGATTACATAATCTATATCAAGCGTAGTATACTAAGTATTGCGTATTGCGATCCAGTATCGGATGTCACATACTAGGCCTGGGGCTGGAATTGTGTCTGCCACGTATGAAGCATATATCAGATCACTAGTAACTAGTCTCTTTAATCGGATAATCATGACCTTGTCATATTATCCCGATAGTTGCAACTTATTAGAGTACCAGTTTTGTATCCCTGCGTGATCATCATCTCCATATGACTGAAGTGACACTTCCTTCTTGACATCACACCCAATACCCTACAATTCTCAATAAACCCAGAAGAGGCGTACACAGAACCTGTTAAAGTCCCGGACGACCAAAACCAAAGCGTATTGATTGTCGCAAGTATTAGCGATGCAAGTCTCAGGTTAAGACCAAATACACATACCCTGATTCGGATTCCCATAGACACATAGTCATACATACCAATGGGATTCCGAATGGTCTATCCAGAGCGAAACTGTTCCCGTACTATCGGCAAACACAACCTTTTATCGCACTTGCATAAGTATCCAATACTTAAATATATGAGAACTATGTCGTTAAGCTTCCATAACGCGCACAAGTGCAATACTAGTCTATTCCGCATTATCGATGTCCATTCTCGATAATACTACGACTAGGGATATTTAATGATTAAACTTTCGTGGATTGATATTGTCTCATATCTTATTAATCCGGAACTAATCATCAGGACTTTTATCATTTATATATTTAAGTAATCTAATTTCAAAATGATAAAATAGGAATTTCCTTTGTCACATAGTTAATTTGTACAAAAACCATAATATCTTTTACAAATAGTGACGATATGGGTCATAAGAGTCCAACAATCTCCCACTAGGCCTATAGTCAATCACTCAAGTATCTAACACTTGAACTATGTGTTAGACAATTATGACCCATAGCATCACTATTTGTACATAACATGGCGTTGTTGTACAAATTAACTATGTGACAAAGGAAATTGCTATTTTATCATTTTGTAATTAGATTACTTGAATATATAAATGATAAAAGTTCTTATGATTAGTTCCGGATTAATAAGATATGAAACAATATCAATCCACGAAAGTTTAATCATTAAATATCCCTAGTCGTAGTATTATCGAGAATGGACATCGATAATGCGGAATAGACTAGTATTGCACTTGTTCGCGTTATGGAAGCTTAACGGCATAGTTCTCATATATTTAAGTATTGGATACTTATGCAAGTGTGATAGGAGGTTGTATTTTCCGATAGTACGGAAACAACTTCACTCTCGATAGACCCCTTGGAATCCCATTGGTGGTATGACTATGTGTCTATAGGAATCCGAATCAAGGTAGCTGTATTTGGTCTTAACCTGAGACTTGCATCGCTAATACTTGCGACAATCAATACACTTTGGTTTTGGTCGTCCGGGACTTTAACAGGTTCTGTGTACGCCTCTTCTGGGTTTACTGAGAATCATAGTGTATTGGGTGTGATGTCAAGAAAGAAGTGTCACTTCAATCATCTGGATATGATGATCACGCCAAGATACAAAACTGGTACTCTAATAAGTTGCAACTATCGAGATAATATGACAAGGTCATGATTATCCGATTAAAGAGACTAGTTACTAGTGATTCGATATATGCTTTGTACGGGGATTTACTGTCAACATATCAAGGGATCTTATGGGTTGCTTCCCAAAGATTCACCGATGACGTTTGAATCGAACAAAATTAAACTATGATTAATAACTAGAGAGAGAAAATTAATCTGGGATTAATTACGGTAAGAATTTATCTGGGATAAAATTTGATTAAAAGAGACAGAACGATTAATTTGGAATTAATCGATTAAATAATATATTCGATATATTAAATGAAATTAGATTTCAAAGCGGAATTAAAATTTGATTTTAATTCGGGCAAACAAATTAATTTAGAATTAATTTGTAAGAGACTTTAATTAAATTGGATTTAATTATGTCGCAATGCAAAATTCGTTAATTCGGAATTAAACGAACCTGAGCCCGAAGTATGTTTAGCGGGCCCACTCGAATTTTGAATTTAAAGTGGGGCCCACCAAATCATATCACTAGTCAACTTTATCACATTTTTGGTCATAGAAGTTGGTGGTGGATTTGTTGGTGGCTTGTCCTCCACACTTTGTCATTCATTTGGAATGACATATACCAAATATTATTTTTAGTAAATGGTAATTGACTTTTGGAAATCAATTACACAATAAATCAAAAAAATTTGAAAAACATTATCTCCTCTCCCTCTCAAATGTCGTGAGCTTAGGCTTCTTGGTTCTTGATTTTTGCTTCAAAAATCTTCATTGCTAGCACACAAATGAGTCAACCAAGGTGTTAGGGAAACTATTCCCAAGAGTTTGGAACACAGAGTTTGAAGCTTGGAGCACTTCTCAAAGGCAAAATATTTGAAATCCCTACATCCTACTTGTCGATCATTGTAAGTATTTTTCCGCAAACTTCCCTTGATTATTCACACTATTTCATGTCTTATTAGATCCTTGGCATGTTCTAGGAACCCAACATAATTTTGAGAGCGTTGTAGGATGAACTGCCATAGTCAGAAAAAAATTCAATTTCATGTCTTAATCACTAATGGATAACGAAGAAGAAAGAACATGGGAATACCTGGTCCGCTATATGGAAGCCACTATGACCACTTGAGTGATTACGTCTAGCTGAAGACGTTAAACTTAGCGCTAGCGGAGAGGCAACCCTTGCATCTGTATTTATTTTATTTCTTTTATTTTATTTTGTTATTTTATTTACTTTAGTTTTATTTTATTGTGTTCTAATTGCATGTTTATTATTTGCATGTGTATTTATGCAGGTGTTAGTGCAACCCACACAGCCCACACAACTAAAGTCTTACCAGCAGGATACTGATCAACTCCATGCATGGTAGTGTTGTTCCTTACTCCTATTTCTTTATGTTTATCTTCTATTGAGTTGGGGGTGTATGCATGCGTGTGCTAATACCAGTTGTTTTGTTTAAAAAAAATTTAGTTTTTAGTCCTTAATAGTAAATCATATGTCTAATGATGAATATTGTTTGCTTTAGGATGAAATTTTAGAAACGATAAGTTCTTTAATGTAATTTTATTTGATGACTTGAGTGGTTGATCTAGGTTAGACCCGTAAGCACTTAACTATAGGTTTATAGCAGTGAAAACCTAAGTAGTTAGCAAAGTGACTAGTTGAAGAAATTGCATGTCGATGAATGACCGTTTGCTTATATGTCTGTCTTGATTTGCTAGTGTTATGATGTATGGTATAGTTAAAAATAAAAACAGAAAGAAAAAAAAGAGAAAGTTTTGAACGAAAAAAGAAAAAGAAAAGAATGGAAGAAATTAAACCACCTATAACTGATAAGCGTGAAGCTATCCATAATGAGCAAAGAAAGGCAACTACAGAACACATTTGAGACATCTATATGGCTGGTTGGTAATATCACACAAATTAATATATTATATTAAGGGAGATATCTAAAATAGTTGTAATAAAAGTGGATCCTCTAGCCCTAGCATTTTATCTTATTGTAATTTTCTTTATTTACTTTCCAGCATTTTACTTTTCAGCTATTTAATTTATGTCTTTTATTTTATTTAATTTTTTACTAGTTGTAAATATGTGTCGTAGCTAAGCCCATTATCTGGGGTTGTGATGAATTCCAATATCACCAGTTTATAAGGGGTTATTTTGTAGTTTGGATAATTTAAAGGTTTACTTATTAAGTCTTAAGCTTAATGCATCTTTTTAACTGGCCACTAATAAGATTAATCTGGTGAATCTAAAATAAACTTGACAAAGGAATTTTAGGTTTCAGCCTTAGACTTAATAGCCCATGATCTTCCTTGAGGATAGATAACCATTTAATAGATTTCCTTACAGGATAGACATATATTTATCGGGTGGGGGTAACCACAATTGGAACTTAATCTTAATGAATCGGGGTAATTTTGTTGACATAGACATATGGTTCAATTGGGTTATACTGGGTATTTGCATCTGACCATCAACAGAGGCTTTTGCATAATTTCGTGTTCCAGGTTAGTAAACCGATATATTACACAAACATGAAATAACCACTTCATCTTTAATTAGATATTGGAAGAAATCACAACCCTGGATAGTTTCTTAATATTGAATTTCACTTAATTTACTTTCGCGCAATTTTATTTACTTATTTTTAAGTTTAAAGTCACCACCCAGTCAATCAATCTGTTAGATACTAGTAATCATTTGACCTCATAAAATTAATAGCTTAGGTTTTAAGTCCTCGTGGGATCGATACTTTTTATACTACTTGAACGATACGTGCACTTGTATTATACGCGTGTGACAATGTCGGTCCAGGTAGGGTAAAGAGAGAGACTTCCCAATACTAAATTAGGTTAAAAACGCAATCAAAATATCTCAGTTCTCAGACACTACATGAGACGAACCAGAAGCTTTGAACTTCGTTCGTTTGACCCAGAGATTGGAAGAACCATCATATAGTTAATAAAGGAAAGGTGAGAAGGGCAAGAAGCAATTGTTAACCTGGAACCTGAACCGTTGGAGGTTGCACCACCAATTTCCATTCGAGACAGAACCATTCCGGTGGTTGACGACTTCATTTCTTGTATTGTACTTCCTCCCTTACCAGCAAATGCATGTGACAACAAAACATGCATTCAGATGATTCAGCAGTCAGTGCAATTTGGGGGGAATGCAACTGAAGATCCTAATGCCCACATCAGCAACTTTCTGTGAGTTTGTGGCATTTTTAATTACAACCAAACAGCTGAAGAAGCTAAGAGACTGTGAGTTTTTCCATATTCCTTGAAAGACATAGCAAAGGCTTGGCTACATTCACTACCAGCAGGTTCCATCACAACCTGGAACACTCTAGCCACCAAATTCCTTGCAAAGTCTTTTCTACCAGCCAGAACAGCAAAACTGAGAAATGAAATCACATCATTTGTACAACTTGACTCGGAAACTCTAAGCGAAGCTTGGAAAAGGTACAAAGATTTGCTCCGGAAATGTCTTCACCGTGAGATTCCAAAAAGGCTTCAAGTCTAAACTTTTTATAATGGACTTTCTGGACTGATGAGAACCATAATTGATGTTGCTGCTAGAGGAGCCTTGAGGGCAAAAGGAGAAGATCAAGCCTGGGATTTAATCGAAGAAATGGCTAACAACAATTCCTTGTGGCCAACAGAAAAGAGCATGATTCAACGAATTGCAGGAATTTATGAAGTTGGAGCCAACACAGTAGTAAATACTAAGTTGGACCAGATATGCAAATTCATGGAAATACTCAACATGCAAGCAACATTGGATCCAAAATTTCACCTTATGGAACACCAGAACCAACCCAACCTGAAGAGACGGTGAATAATATCAACAATTTCAACAGACATAGGAACAATCCATATTCCAACACTTACAACCCAAAGTGGAGGAATCAGCACAATTTCTCATGGAGCAACAATTCAAGGCAAAAGAACTATCCACCATCTGGATTCTAGCAACGGAACAAAAGCCAGAAGCATGAAAAAGAACCAGAAATGAAAGAATGGATTGTAGAGATGTTCAAAAAGCAACAAGCAGCATATGATGCTATCTTTCAAAGCCAATCTGCTTCCATCAAAGCACTGGAGAATCAAATTGGACAACTGGCCAATGCTCAGAGTTACAGACCGCCAGGATATCTTCCCAGCAACACATAACCAAATCCAAGGAACCAAGGGAATGAGCAATGTCAAGCCATTACCTTGAAAAGCGGCACTGAAATCAATAAAGATGTTGGAATCAAGGCATCAATTGAAGAAGTTAAAAAAGAAACAGAGCAAAAAATGGAGGAAAAAGAAGCAAAAAAAAAAATCAAATCACTCCACCTCCACCTTTTCCACAGCGTCTTCAGAAAAAAAACTGGACAAGCAGTTTGCTCGTTTCTTGGAGGTATTCAAAAAGTTGCACATCAACATCCCATTTACAGAAGCATTGGAAGAAATGCCCAGCTATGTCAAATTCATGAAAGACATTCTTTCACGAAAATAAAGATTGGGAGATTACGAGATAGTAGTATTGATAGAAGAATGCAGTGCCATCATTCAGAGGAAACTTCCCCTGAAGTTGAAGGATCTTGGCAATTTTACTGTCCCATGCACCATTGGAGAACATTACATCGGTAAGGCTTTATGTGATTTAGGTGCAAGTGTTAATTTGATGCCTTTTTCTATTTACAGGAAACTACAAATTAGAGAAGCAATGCCTACCTCAGTCTCTCTGCAATTTGCTGATCAAACACTCGCATTTTCGAGAGGTGTTGTTAAAGATGTGCTAGTCAAAGTTGACAAACTCATTCTCCCAGCAGATTTCATTATCCTTGACATGGAGGAAGACAAAGATGTGTCTATCATCCTTGGGAGACCATTTTTGGCTACAGGTCGAACTGTTATTGATTTACAAAAAAGAGAAATAACTATGAAAGTACAGGACCAAGAAGCTACCTTCAATGTTTTCAAAGCCATGAAATTCCCAAGCGATGAAAATGAGGAAGAATGTTTCAGAAAAGATGTTATTGGTAGTATCATTCAAGAAACTGATACAATTCCCTCGGACAAACTTGAAACTTGTATCACCAACATGACTGACAGCGAGCTAGATGCTGAAATTCTAGAATGTATCAACTATCTTGACAAGCCGTTTCGTTTCAAATCAACACCACCAGTTGAAAGCCTGGAACTCCCAAAGAATGAGCGAATCAAGCATTCGATTGAAGAACCACCACAACTGGAGCTGAAGTTACTTCCAAGCCATCTCAGGTATGTATTTCTTGGAAACTCTTCTGAATTACCTGTGATTATTTCTTCTTCGCTAACATTGGAGTAGGAAGAAAAGTTACTGAGAGTCTTACGAGAACACAAGAAGGCCATTGGCTGGACTATAGCAGACATTCGAGGCATTTGTCCATCATTTTGCATGCACAAGATTCTGATGAAGGATGAGTACCAACCCACAGTGGAGCATCAATGGAGACTCAATCTAATCATGAAGGAAGTCGTGAAGAAAGAAATCATCAAATGGTTGGATGCTGGCATCATTTACCCCATCTCAGACAGCAGTTGGGTAAGTCATATGCAGTGTGTACCGAAGAAATGAGGAATTAATGTTGTCACCAATGAAAAAAATGAGCTGATTCCAACAAGAACGGTGAATGGATGGAGAGTATGCATGGACTATTGGAAGCTAAACAAAGCAACAAGGAAAGACCATTTTCCGTTGCCATTCATTGACCAAATGCTAGAGAGACTGGCAGGACATGAGTTCTATTGCTTTCTGGACGGATACTCAGGATACAATCAAATTGCCATCGCCCCAGAAGATTAGGAGAAAACCACATTTACATGTCTGTATGGTACTTTTGCTTTCCGCATGATGCCATTTGGATTATGTAATGCTTCTACCACATTTCAGTGTTGCATGATGGCTATCTTCTCAGACATGCTGGATCAGAGTATAGAGGTTTTCATGGATGATTTCTCTGTGTTTGGAGACTCTTTCGACCACTACTTGCAAAATCTAGAATAGGTGTTACAAAGGTGTGAAAATACCAACGTGGTACTCAATTGAGAGAAATGCCACTTCATGATATAGGAAGACATCATTCTGGGACACCAGATCTCACAAAAAGGAATCGAGGTAGACAAAGCAAAGATTGAAACAATTGAAAAATTACCTCCACCAACATCTGTCAAAGGGATTCGGAGCTTTCTCGGACATGCAGGTTTTTACAGGAGATTTATCAAAGACTTCTCAAGGATTTCTAAACCTCTGTGCAATCTTTTGGAGAAGGATGTGCCTTTCAACTTCACCAAAGAATGTTAGGAAGATTTTGAGATCCTGAAACAGAAGCTGGTTTCTGCCCCATCATAGTAGCACCAGACTGGACCCTTCCCTTTGAGGTGATGTGTGATGCTAGTGATTTTACTGTAGGTGCAGTTTTGGGACAATGCAAAGCAAAAGTTTTCCATACCATTAATTACTCCAGCAGAACTATAAACGAAGCTCAACTCAACTACACAACCACTGAAAAGGAGTTGCTCGCAGTTGTGTTCACTTTTGATAAATTCTGATCTTATCTGCTGGGTCCCAAAGTGGTGGTCTACACAGATCATTCAACAATCAAATATCTGATCGCGAAGAAAGATGCCAAACCCATATTGATCTGTTGGATACTTCTTCTGTAAGAATTTGACGTTGAGATCAAAGACAGTAAAGGGACAGAAAACCAAGTGGCAGATCACTTATCGAGGCTCGAAAATGGAGAAACAACTAGCAAAGAATTGACAATCAAAGAAACTTTTCCTGATGAACAGCTGTTTGCCATGAAACAGCATAATATTCCTTGGTATACTGACTATGTCAACTACATAGTGTCAGGAAAATGGTCGTTGGAATGGACAACTCAACAACGGAAGAAGTTTTTCAAAGAAGTCAAGCACTGTGTCTGGGATGAGCTGTACATGTTCAAACGATGTGCTGATCAATTATTAAGACGGTGTGTTCCACATGAGGAGGTCAAAAGTGTTCTGCAGCATTGTCATTCATCACCATTAGGTGGACACTTCAGCGGAAACAAAACTGCAGCCAAAGTCCTACAATCAGGTTTGTTCTGGCCCACTCTTTTTAAAGATGTTTATCTTTTTGTTCTTCAATGTGACAGGTGCCAGAGAACGGGAAATATTTCAAGGAGAATTGAAGGACCTCTGCAAAACATTCTGGAAGTGGAGATATTTGATGTATGGGGGATTGATTTTATGGGACCCTTTGTTCCATCATTCGGAAACCTGTATATACTGGTTGATGTAGAATACGTCTCCAAATAGGTTGAAGCAATTGCACTGCCATCCAATGATTCAAAAATGGTGATCAAGTTCTTTAAAAAGAATATTTTCACTCGCTTCAGAACACCGCGTGTAATTATCAGTGATGGTGGCTCACATTTCTGCAACAGATACTTTGATGCACTTCTGTCTAAATACGGAGTTACTCCTAAAGTTTCCACTGCTTACGATCCACAGTCAAATGGACAAGTTGAAGTTTCAAACAGGGAAATCAAATGAATCTTAGAGAGAACCGTTGGATCAACAAGGAGGGACTGGTTTACAAAACTGGATGACACAATATGGGCCTACCGGACAGCTTACAAGACACCCATTGGTATGTCCCATATCTAATGGTGTTTAGGAAGGTGTTTCATCTGCCAGTTGAGCTTCAACACAAGGCGTATTAGGCACTGAAGAAGTTGAATTTTGATCCACAAGCTGCAGAAGAGAAAAGACTTCACCAACTCAATGAATTTGAGGAATTTCGCTTATAGGCTTATGAGAATGCTAGATTATACAAAGAAAATACCAAAAACTGGCATGATCAAAAAATAATACGCAGACAACTGGAACCAAGACAGCAGGTGTTGTTGTACAAATCAAGTTTGAAATTGTTCCTTGGAAAGTTGAAATCAAGGTGGTTAGGGCCATTTGTGATTACTCGGGTTTTACCATATGGAGCTATTAAGTTACTAGATCCCAATACCAATGAGACATTCAAGGTTAACAGTCAGCGTGTCAAGCACTACTGGGAAGAATCATTTGAGCGACAGAAAGAAAGTGTCACACTTTCAGATCTAGTATAACATTCGAGCAGTCACGTCTAGCTGACGACGTTAAACTTAGCGCTAGCTGGGAGGCAACCCATGCGATTTATGTATATATTATGATTTGGTATGATTTAATTTTGTGTGTTTAGTTTTTGCAGGTTAAGTCATTTCAGGATAGAACAAGCTCTCGCAAATCTTCACAAGAAATTTCCTTCTTTCCCTCAAAAATCTTTGATGAAAGTCTACAAAGCTCGCTTGGAACGGATGAGACTACTGATGATCAAAGGTATTCCTACTGATATTCGTTGGATTATTGAAGCACGGGTCTGATTGGCAGGTGAGTCCTCTGACTCTTTTATTTCACACTTGCCTGGTTTAGGAAGAAGCACCTACACTAAAAAGAGAAGAGCTAAAAGAATGGGTGTATGCTATAAATGTGCTCGTATATTTTGTGATACTCGTTGTCGTTCTTTAGGAATGGTGTCTGATAATCGTGAAGATAAAATTAATTTCATTAGGGATGGCTTAAGTAAGGAGTCTTTGGATGACATATCTAAAACTCTTGAGATGCATCCTAGTGGATATGTGTATCACGAAATTCACGTGTTATACACACAATTCCAAAAAGAAAGACAACAGTTAAGTCTCGGGAATATGACTCAAAAACACCCTGTTTGCCAATTTATAAGAAAATTGGATGGGAAGCTTGTCCCTGACGCATAGACTTCATTCAAGCCGCTACTTTTCTTGTAAATATTATATCTCTTTGTCTTTTCCTAATAATTGTGATTTGTTTTGTTGTTTTCTTTTATTTTCTCCGATAGGATCCAGAGCTTTTTGACTTTTCATGATTTATTTTACTGTTTAATTGTCATTTGGCAAGTACTAGTGCTATTATTTTTACTCACCCTTTTCAGGTGTTATAAATTCAATTCATCATTGTAGTTTTGAAGGCATCTAGATAAAAATGGAAGCCACTTCAAGAAGACGAGTTGAAAGTATTTGTGTATTTTGCGGTACTAGTGTTGGTACTAAGCCACAATATGTAGCAGCAACACATGAATTGGGTCAAGTCTTAGCCGAAAGAGATATGCACTTAGTATATGGCGGTGGCAATCTTGGTCTAATGGGGATCATTTCAAAGGCCCTACAGGATGGAGGCAGTCAAGTTTTAGGAATCATCCCAAAACCCTTGGCAGAAGAAAATCTAATTAGATCATCAAACGTAGAGGAACTAATTGTGCCAGGTATGTCTAAATGACTGGTAGAAATGATTAACCGTGCTGATGCTTTTATTGCTTTGCCAGGTGGTTTGGGCACATCTAATGAAATTTTTACAGTGTTATCTCTGGCGAACCTGAACATACACCAAAACCACTTGGACTATTCAACGTTGAAGGGTTTTATGATTTTCTTTGAGTGTTTCTTGATGATGCCCGGAGAAATGGATTCGTGTCAAAACTTTTAAAAGAGCTCATCTTCACTGCCAGAAATGCCCTAGATTTAATTGATCAAATCTTAACCTTTGAACCATAAATTGACCCTATCCTTTCCAAGATAAAATGGTCCGATGATGATCGTGGTAAGAAGAGTGGGATAAATCCAGATCTTAACCTTTAATTTCCCTTTAGAATTTCAGCTAACCAGGTACTGTCTTCTAAACTCTTCTTATACTTTTCAAGACATTGGGGACAATGTCTCATTTAGGTTTAGGGGAGGGGATTAATTGACTAGTATCTTGTTTTTTATTTTGTATGTTGTTTTTAGTCCAAATTTTTTTGAAAAATACAAACAAAAATTGAAAAATTTTACAAAAATCAAAAAATATATATATATATATGGTGTTTTTGCGTTTTTTTAATTTGATTAATCGGGTGAAGTTTGTGAGAGATAGCTGTGTAAGGAGTTTCCATTCCTCAGACGTATCTAAAACTATTTCGGAACAAGTTAATTTTTTTTTTTTATCCTTTTGAATTATGTAATTTGGGAATTCTCTATAAAACTGACTAAAAAGGATCTCCATATGCTCAGTTGACAGGTATTATCATCATACATGGTAACATACGGACATGAGCTGTAATTGAAAAGTTTATAATATTCAGTGCTCCAGTTTAATTGGAGGAAGCATCTATGAAAATGGATGGAGTGTAAAAAAAAAAAAGGTCTGATATCCGAGTTATTAAGTTTGTATGGGTGTTTTAACACCTAGTGCCCTAAAGCCAACTGGTTTGGGAGTCACTGGCCCAAAGCTCGCTACATGGATCAAAGATGTTGCAAAAATATATATATTTGAAGTCTGAGTAATTAAGTTCATATGGGTGTCTTAATACCTAGTGCCCTAAATCCAACTAGTTTGGGAGTCACTGGACCAACGCTCGCTACTTAGAAGGAAGATATTATATAAAAAAAAAGTCAATCAAAAATCAAAAACTCAGAAAAATCATTCCGTTGCTGCAAAAAGGTGTGAATTCTGATAAAACTTTATGACAAAAATATTACTCTCTCAACTGCACTTGTGACTATTGTGGGCAAAATGAGTTGATTAATATTTTGTTGGCTGTGTATATGGAGAATGGTAAATATAATCGGAGAGTTTACTTATTCGGTAATTTAGAAAGAAACAAAACAATAATTGACTTGGATAATAAGTTTCATCTGTTTAGTCACTAACTTATTTATTCTCTTTTCGCTTGTCTTTTTGTTTTTGTGTGGATTAGTTTTACTATCTTTTTACTTTTGTAAAACGTTTGTGGGTATCATTGCTGTAAGCCCTCACGAGACTACAACTCATCCACTAGGGACACCTAGGGGTTTAAAGGATTGTTACATAAGCTAAATGCAACCGTGATCCCTACGAAAGTGGCTTAGTTTAATGTTTATTTTAAATATGTTTATGTTATTTTGTTGTTTTACTCGAGGACTAGCAAAATGTTAGGTTTAGGGGTGTGATGAGAGGTAAATGTATCACTAATTCCCACTCATTTGACCTAATATTTTGTATAGATTCTTGAGTTTTGTGAAAATTTTGATGTGTTTTGTGTTATTTTTTACATAAATAAAGTTTCAGGACTCTCTGGAACTGATTCTGGGCCAAAATAGTTAAAAACGGACAAAAGGGCAAAATAGTCATTTTACACGTCGTGACGCCTAACGTGCGCCACTTCATGCTAAAATGAGTCATGCCACGTGTCACAATCAGAGAAGTTTGCTAACATGCGCTTGCCACATGTCAACATCTCAGCGATTCTGCTAACTTGCGTCGTGCCACGTATCGCCATCACATGTTACCGACAATCACCATCGCCATGTGTTGTCCACGTGTCGTCCATGTGTCAGCCACGTAGGCATCTATATCAGCCACATGCCAAGTCAGTGTGCCATGTCATCACCACGTCATCATCAGCCAATCATCGCGTGACACGTGTCTCAATCCCATGGTACCGACAATCCATATCGCCACGTGTCGCCACGTCATTGCCACATCAGCATAATCATTCAGCTCCCAGCCGCCAGGAAACGTGTTAGTCGATCCGAAAAATATGTCGTATTTGGCGTCGAAAAATGTGGCATGTCGCAACGCGCAAATAGTGCGTGGCGCGACGCGCGAAGCTCTTCGACCCTTATAAATTCAGCTCGAAATTTCAGTTTCAGATGTACCTTCCTCTCTGTAAATCTCTGAGTAAATAAGGAATTTGTATCTAGTTTAGTTTAATTTCAGTTCTGTAATTAATTTTATTTACTTTTTGTAATAGTAATTTGCTTTCTTTACTTTTTCAGTTTTTACTATTCACAAATGAGGAGGTAACTTCCCTCTGCTATGGTGAAAGGTAAAGCTTTTATTATTGGTATTTAGATTAATCTCCCTTAATTATAATATATAAACTATTTAAAATTTGACTTATTGAGAGGATACTGTTGGACAATTATGACCCATAGCATCACTATTATACAGAACATGGTGTTGTTGTACAAATTAACATGTGACAAAAGAAATTGCTCTTTTATCATTTGTAATTAGATTACTGGGATATATAAATGATAAAAGTCCATATGATTAGTTCCGGATTAATAAGATATGAGATAATATTAATCCACTAAGGTTTAATCATTAAAATATCCCTAGTCGTAGTATTATCGAGATTTGACATCGATAATGCGGAATAGACTAGTATTGCGCTTGTGCGTGTTATGGGAGCATAACGGCATAGTTCTCATATATTGGGTATTGGATACTCATGCAAGTGTAATAGGAGGTTGTGTTTACCGATGGTACGGAAACAGCTTCGCTCTGGATAGACCCCTCGGAATTCCATTGGTAGTATTACTATGTGTCTATGGAAGTCTGAATCAGGATAGGTGTATTTGGTCTTAACATGAGACTTGCATCGCTAATACTTGCGATAATCAATATACTTTGGTTTTGGTCATCCGAGGCTTTAACATGTTATGTGTACGCCTCTTCTGGGTATACTGAGAATCGTAGTGTATTGGGTGTGATGTCAAGATGGAAGTATCACTTCAGTCATATGAAGATGATGATCACGTAGGATACGGAACTAGTACTCTTAAGCACTGCAGTCATCGGGATAATATGACTAGGTCATGTTTATCCGATAATAGAGACTAGTTACCAGAGATCTGATATGTGCTTCGTACGGGGCAGACACAATTCCAGCCCTAGTCCTAGCATGTGACATCCGATATTGGATCGCTATACGTAATACTACGTATACTACGCCTGACATAGATTACATATTCCTAAAAAGAATATTTCTGGAGAATTGGGAAGGCACGACGCTTTGCTAGAAGCCAACCATGTCTTGTAAATCGGTAAGAACGTGGTACTAGGTACGCACGTATTTGGATATTTCGATGACCGGATTTACTGCCAATATATCCAGGGATCTCATGGGTCGCTTCCCGAAGATTCACCGATGACGTATGACTCGAAGATAATTAATTTGGGATTAATTAGAAGATAGAGAAAATTAATCTAGGATTAATTACGGATAAATTTTATCTGGGATAAAATTCAATTAAAAAAGAGAGAGAACGATTAATTTGGAATTAATCGATTAAAATAATATATTCGATATATTAAATGAAATTAGATTTCATAACGGAATTAAAATTAGATTTTAATTCGGGCGAACGAGTTAATTTAGAATTAATTCTCTAGCGACGTGAATAGTAATTTTACTAAGCATAATTATTTAATTAAATTTTGATTTAATTACGTCGCAACGGAAATTCGTTAATTCGAAATTAACGAACCCGAGCCCGGGATGTGTTTGCGGGCCCACTCGGATTTTGAATCAAGTGGGGCCCACATGTCACATCACTTGTCACTTTATTTGCTTTAAGGTGATAGAAGTTAGTGAGCTTAATTTTGGTAACTTGTTGCTTACACAAGTTTGACTTGTGATGGACATTTTACTAACTACACTTTTGGTAAATGGATTGGATTTTTGAAATCAATAAAACATTTAACAAAAATGAAAAACTCACTTACTCTCTCTACAAACCAAAAACGTGAGCCTCGCATCTTCTTTTCTTCTCCATTTTACCGAGAATAACAAGGAAGAACAAGGAAATTTTGTAGCAAAATTTCCAAAGCTAGCACTTAAAGAATCATACAAAGGTGATAGGGAAACCTTTCCCATGAGTTTGGAATTCAAGATTCAAAGATTGGAAGCTTAACATACATCAAATGAGAAGCTTGGAGCAACTTCTCAATGGAAAAACTTTTGAACTCTCCGCCAACATCAAAGCCGATCAAAGTGAGTATTTCCGCTACTTTACTTTGCGTATTCACATGATTTCTTGCTTAATTGATCTTGGTTTGACCTAGAAAGCCCAACAATGGTATCAGAGCCATAATTGAACATGAAATTGAATTTAGGGTTCTTAATCTAAAATTTGGGTAATTTTGATTTGAGCATGATTTGATCAAATTGTTTGTTTGAGTATGCTTATATATTGATAACTTAGAATTATACATGATCAATTTGAAGAAAAATTAATTGGATTAATTTTCCCCAAATTTGGAGGCTTTGACGAGAGTTTGAACCTTTTAAAGTCATGGTGATTTTTGAATTTTAGACAATTGGATGTGTTTAAAATGCATGGGATATATTAGTTTGTGATTTAATTGGATTGAAATCAAAATTGATATAAAATCCCTTGAATTGCCATGAGCCTTGGAGAGCATGTTGGATTGATTTTGCTTCAATTTGTGTTGGACATAAGTTGATTAGTTAAAGCATGATTAATTAGTGTAATTGGTGTTTTGGAAATATTAATTTAACTAATTAATTATGGCAATTACACTTTAATTAATTAAATTGTGATATTTGGAATATTTTGATTAAATTAATTGGGCTTAATTTGGAATTGGGCTAATAATGTTGTATTTGGGCTTAATGGGCTTGGTTGGGCCAAGTTTGGTTTAGGATAATTGGTTGGATCCAATTGGGCCTAAACCCATTTCCATAAAGTCCAAATATGATAATTGGGCCTTTAAAATTTAATTGGGCCTAATGGGCCAAAATTAATTTTGTGGCAAAGGGTGATTCCTTATTGGGCTTTGGTTGCCAAAGTCGATGCCTTATAAATTAATTGAAAGCCCATTGGACTTTAATTAAATTGACATTGGATGTTTATTGGGCTTTGAGACCCATAAAGATTAGATTTAGAATCTAAGTCGCAAAGGCACATTAAAAGGTGTAATTATTTAATTTGGAATTAAATAAAGAATTAGTATTGAATACAAATTAAATTGGATTTAATATTATAGTTTAATATAATTCAAGAATTTGTACTTTGAGTACTTATTCTTAAACGAGTTGGACTCGCGCAAATCAAATCGTTGTTTGAACATTGGATGGTCATTAATCAAAGATTAATTAATTGGATTAGATTGATTGATAACATGCTTTGTGTGAATACATGGATGTGATGTATAAATAATGTATATCGGATGGATATTAGATGGGTGAGGGCAATTTGGAAATTGTGGTAATAAATTTAGAATTTATTAAATTGGACCAGCGTGTCCAGCCTATTACCTCTTGACTCTTTGTATTTCTCTTCTCACCTATTCCCCTTAATGTAAATGAGGTTTCTTTAGAAGTGTTATGTAATTGGGTAAAAGTAAGAATAGTGCTAGCCGGGGAGAGGAAAGGGAGAGATTTGTTCTAGGAACAAAATGTTTTAAATATCCATCCGCATATCATTATTAATTTATTTACTGCGCCTTATTATGCTTTTAGAATGCATGCTTAAGGGTGTATGATGAGACCTAATCAAAGATAATTAATTGGTTGCCAATTACGCAAAAAACCCTCAACAAATATTAAGCGTTTTCCTTCCATTGAGTGATTCTCTCTCAAGATCCGAGATTGGCACTGGTTTGTTGGCCAAAGTCAAGACCTTTGTCCATCGCGGATGTGTTTGAATCATAAAGGTTTTGTTCCATATCGCATGTCTTGTCCAAGTTGTGATTTGTTGGCCAAAGTCAAGATCACTTCTTGTCCATCGACATCGATTACGAAGCTTTCCAAAGTCAATGGGTCCCGCTTAACTGGAATCATTAAGCTTGTTCTGCAAAAGCCAAGGATTAGTTGATTCAGAGGAAAAAGGTTAGGGAAAATATTGGATATATTCGCATATATTAGATATATGTTTCGGACTTCAATGTCCACCTACTGGATCTAGGAATTGGATGAGATCCAATTTATCATAGAGATCTACCTAGTTAAATATCATACAGCTTGTTGGCCAAAGTCAAGGTTGTGTGTTATTTAACGGGATCCTAGCCCACTAGGAAACTAGGTTTCCCGAGTACTCAACAGAGGGTTAGAGGCTCGCCGAAAATTAGTGGGAGGCAAGTATTAAATTTGCAATTTCATTTAGATACTTGCCAATACTCGCTCATTTCAATTTTCGTCATTAATATATAAATATATTAGTTAGACTAATATTTAATTATTGTTTTAATTAAACAGTTGGACTATATTCAAACTATGTCAATTGTAGTTGGTTATATAATTGGATTATAGTAATCAATACATTTGGAATATAACCGAACAATTGTAGTTGATTATATAGTTAGACTACAGTAATCATTAAATTTGATTGTACCCAAAATCGTTGATTGGATAGTTAGACTATTGGAATCAAGATAACTGAAAGATTAGCGTTTAAAACATAATCCTGGGAGAAAATGTCTTTAAACGGCTCCAATTTTCAGATTGGGAATAAAACCTCAGGATAGTCCTGGGAACTGATAAGTTATTACATTTGATAGAGAAACATCTTGGGCCTGAGTCCGGAGTTGAGCAAATAGTGGAGCATGAGTTTTGGAAGACACATGGTGATGATAACTTTAGTGCTCAATCCGTTATGCTTACCGCAATGACTCTTCAATTCCATCGTCAGAATTAAGGATTAGATCATTATACCATGATGTTGAAATTAAAGGATCTTCATAGATCTATTTTTAGATCTTAGAAGTATGAATTGCAAAAGAAGCTCTTTCACTCACGTATGTCAGAAGGTACATCTGTCGAGCACTAGGTGTCGCAGATGATTACTGACGTCGATCAGCTAGGTTAGCTCGGCATTACCTACGTGGCCGAGACTACTAAAGATTTGATCTTATAATCTCTACCTGAAAGCTGAGGCAGGTTCATTATGAACCAAGAGAAAACTCTTGGAGAGTTGATGGCTATGCTCAAGTAGGCAGAGCCAGAGCTTCTAAAGGGGGCAAAGGCAAAATCATCACAGTCTTCTGGGAAGACAATGTTGGATAATATGACCCATAGCGTCACTATTTGCACAGATCATTGTGTTGTTGTAGCAAATTAACTATGTAATAAGGAAATTGCACTCTCATCATTTGTGATTAGATCACCATAGATATATAAATGAAGAGAGGTCCCTATGATTAGTTCCTGGATTGAGATGATATGAGACAGTATCAGTCCACGAAGGATTAATCATTAAATATCCCTAGCCGTAGTATTATCGAGACTGGACATCGATAATGCGGAATAGGCTAGTATTGCACTTGTGTGCGTTGTGAGGGCACAACGGCATAGTTCTCATATATATATATAAGTGTTGGATACTTATGCAAGTGCGATAGGAGGTCGTGTTTCTCCGATGGTACGGGAAACAGCTTCGCTCTGGATAGACCCCTCGGAATCCCATTGGTATTATGAATATGTGTCTATGGGAGGCCGAAATCAAGGTAGGTGTGTATAGTCTTAACCTGAGACTTACATCGCTAATGCTTACGACAATCGATATACTTTAGTTGAGGTCGTCTAGGACTGTAACTAGTTCTGTGTACGCCAATGCCGGGTATATTGAGAATCGTAGTGTATTGGATGTGATGTCAAGACGGAAGTATCACTCCAGTCATAGTGGAGATGATGTCACGCAGGATACGGTATTAGTGCTCTTAAGAGATGCGCATCCAATCGTGATATTATGACCAGGTCATGAATATCCGATTATAGAGACTAGTTACCAGACATCCGATATGTGTTTCGGACGGGGCAGACACTTATCCAGCCCCAGCCCTAGCACGTGATTATCCGATACTGGACCGATATGCACAATACATTAGTATACTACGCTTGATACAGATCTTAATATTCTTAAATGGATATGTCCGGAGAATTAGGTAGACTTGGTGCTTTGCTAGGAGTCGACCTTGTCTCGTAAATCGGTAGAACGTAGTACTTGGTACGTACGTGATTCGGATACTCCGATGACCGTATTTACTGCCAGATTATCCGGGGATCTCATGGGTCGCTTCCCGATAATCCACCGATGACGCACAACTCGCACTCTTGAATAATCTGGGATTATACAGAAGAGAGAGAAAATTAATCTAGGATTAATAACGGAGATATTTTATCTGGGATAAAATGTCGTCTAAAGAGAGAGAACGATTAATTCGGAATTAATCGATGTATTAATATATTCGATATATTAGACGAAATTAGATTTCGACGCGGAATTAAAATCAGATTTTAATTCGGGCAAACGAGTTAATTTAGAATTAATTCGTTAGCGACGTAAATAATAATTTCGCCAGGCGCAATTATTTATTTAAATTCGATTGAATTAACGTCGCGACGTAAGCTCGGTATTTCGGAAATATCGAACCCGAACGCGTGAGTGCACGTGGGCCCACTTTCATTTGGAAACGTGTGGGGCCCACATGACACATGTCATTCTAATGCTTTGCATGTAGATTGTGTACATTGCACTCAATGTCATTGCATGGAGTTTGAGTGTTTGACACTCTAAGCCATTGCATGTTATGTGTCATAATTTTATTATTAATTTAATGAAAATTATGGCATAAATATAAATTGATTTTTGGTAAATCATTTTAATTCAACACAAAACTTCATCTCTCCAAAAATGCTCTCTTCTCTCACGCCCAAATGGGCACAATGCTAACTGGTTTTGAACCAGAAAAACGTGAGCAATAGGGAAGCTAAGAGTGGTTTCTCATGGTGAGAAATCAAGTGCTAGCACACTTACGAGTCTTGCGAAGGTGGTAGGGAGGTTCAACCATGAGGCGGGACTCATCCGATGGAGTTTGGAGCTTCGTTTTGAGACCCGAAACTGCCAAGACAGTGAGCATGGACTGCTGCAGTGGGCTTACAAAGGCAGTGCGTTTTTGGGCATGATTCGTCTTCATATCGACATAACCGATCAATGTAAGTATTCCGCTATCTTCATTGGTGTATTCACGCATGTTTTCATGTCTTGTTTGATCTTGGGACCTTAGATAATTACCAAAAGACAAAGGACATATCCCAAGATGTCTGCCTAAACTGTGGCAAACAGGGTTACTGGAAGCGTGACTGTCGTAGAACAAGGCAGACATGAAGGAAGTGAAGGCGGGGCAAGGCTCCGGCTTCAAGTATATTTGTCATAAACATGTTCACTACTTATTTCAAAATTGGATTTTGATACTAAGTGTTGTACATAAATATATGTACTGATGTGTGGGATCTGCTGATAAGCAGGAGACTGGCTTCAGTTGAGATCGACCTGCGAGTCGGAAACGGGACGATAGTCGCTGTTTTTGCCGTTGAAACCTAAGTTTAGGAACTACCCTTTGGGTATATACTTAAATTAGGAAACTGTTATAATGTACCTAGTTTGACTAGAAACATTATCTCTATATCTAGTGTAACCTGTTGCGGGTATACCTTTATATTCTAGAACACTAAGTGTTTTATTTTATAAAGATGATATTGAGATAAGCATATTAGACGTGAATAACAGTATTTATATTTTCAATATAAATGAATCTCAAACGTATAACATGACAAACAAATAGCTCAAACTGATTTAATCAGATGAGACTTATATGTGGCATTGTTGTCTGGGACACATTAACAAGACTCATATATCCACACTTTCGAAGAGTGGGTACTATGATGGATTTGATTCTAATCAAATGATGTCTACAAATCTAGTTTATTAGGCAAAGTGCCTAAAACACCTTTTACTTGGTAAAAGTGTAAGTGCCACCGATATGTTAGCCATCATTCATAGTGACGTAAGTGGGCCCATGTCTAGCTAGGCTAGAGGTGGATATAAATACTTCGTAACCTTTACGGATGTGGCATCGCGTTATGGTTATGTGTATCTTAATGAAAGACAAGTCATAAACTTTTAGAGTTTCGACACGAAGTAGACAGATAGACAGGCTAAAGTATTAAACCGTCACAGTTAGACCATGGTGGAAAATACTTAAGCAATAAGTTTCTCGACCATTTGAAAGAATATGGTGTTCTTTCACAGTGGACTCCTCCCGGAACACCTCAATTTGACGGTGTGTCCGAACAGAGAAACTGAACTTTGTTGGACATGGTAAGGTTAATTATGAGTCGCTCTGAGCTACAACTTTCCTTCTAGGGATACGCATTAAACAGTGCAATACTTATTTTGAATAACTTTCTATGAAAACTCTGTTAGACAGATTTCATATTAGATATGAACAGGAAAGAAACCGGGTTTTCTCATTCCTGAAGATTTAGGAATGCTAGGCATATGTTTGGATGATACCAAACTAAAACCCAAATCGGATAAGTGCCTAATTTGTAGGTTATCCTAGGGAAACCAAAGTATAGTACTTATACAACTCACAAGAGAATAATGTAATTGTTGCTCTCCATACGGTTTTCCTAAGAGGAATACCTATATGCAGTGGTAAGTGGGAGGAAAGTAAAACTCGATGAAAATCGGAGTAATACTGTTCCAGGCACTTATTCCTTAACGGAACAGAAACAGTTCATCAGAGATGAAATTGTACCACAATCTTCTAATACACAAGAACCGCGTAAGTCGGAGAGAGTCAGAAAACAACCTGGGAGGTATGGGTTTCTGATCTCACCTCGTAAAGATGTCAATCTTATTGAGGAAGACAAACCGGCTACGTTTGAGGAAGTGATACAAGGTATCGACTCCTATTATGGCAAAGTGCCATGATGTCCGAAATAAAATCCATGTATGCCAACCAAGTTTGGACACTGGTTGTTGTACCGGAAGGCATTGTGCCAATTGGTATTAATGAGTCTTCAAGGAAGACATACATAGATAGCAACAAACAAACGTACAAAGCTAGGCTTGTAGCGAAAAGGTATCGTTATCAACATTGAATCGATTACGACGAAACCTTTTACCTGTTGCGATGATTAAATCCATTTGGATAATGCTTGCTAATGCTGCATGTTTCATTTATGAAATATGGCAGCTGAACGTCAAAATCGCTTTCCTTAAACAGAAACCTTTTGGAGGATGTTTAAAACATCCTGACGGTTTTGTTGCACCAAAACATGCAAACAAGGTTTGCAAGTTAATTCGATCCATTTATGGATTGATGCAAGCATTGCGTTCTTGGAACTAACGTTTTGATAAGATCATAATGGTATATGATTTAATTCAAAATGAATATGATTTTTATGTATATAAGAAGGTAAGTGGGAGCGCACTGACAATGATTGTCCTATATAATTATGACATATCATTTCTTGGAAATGACATTCCCATAATACAATCGGTGAAGCTTGGCTTTCATAAAAAAAAATTCTCCGTAGACTACTTGGGAGATGCAACCTTTATTCTAGGAATAAGGATCTACTGGGATAGATCTAAAAGTTGTTAGCACTCTCCGAGAACTCGTACATTGAAAGATATGTACGTGACCTGGTGTCTCATATGCTTTGAGCATAAGTAGTCACAATCAGGCCAATCCAAGTGATGGTCACTGGATTGATGTTAAGAACATCCTTAAATATCTTAGAGGAACTAAGGATGCTTTCTTAAGCTATGGAGAAGGAGAACTTGAAGTGACTGGGTTCACTGCTGCAAGTTTCCAAATCGACAATAACGACTTTAAGTCGTAATAAGGGTACTATATAGTTTGAATAACGGAATAATGAGCTGGAAATCTTCCAAGCAAGATACTGTTGTCGAATAAACAACAAAAGCGGAATATTGATGCAGCTGAGGCAACAAAAGAAGCAATTTTGGATCTATAAAATTCCTAATTAGATTAAGAGTAGTTCTATTAGCAGCTGAGCTAGGCTACAGCACAGGCTAAAGAATTAATGGTCTCATCAACCATCCAAGTATATACTTCAACTATTTCATCTGATTCGTCGGATCATACATCGTGGCGATGTGATGATCGAATAAATCACATCAGATGATAACATTGCAAATTCGCTGACGAAAGCTGTTTCTCAGCAGATGTTTGAGCGACCCGTACATAGTTCAAGTGTATGACACTTGGGTGATTGGCTATAGGCCAAGGGGAGATTGTTGGACAATTGTGACCCATAGCATCACTATTTGTACAGAACATGGTGTTGTTGTACAAATTAACTATGTGACAAAGGAAATTGCTCTTTTATCATTTGTAATTGGATTGCCGGGATATATAAATGATAAAACTCTATATCATTAGTTCCGGATTAATAAGATATGAGACAGTATTAATCCACTAAGGTTTAATCATTAAAATATCATTAGTCGTAGTATTATCGAGATTGGACATTGATAATGCGAAATAGACTAGTATTGCACTTATGCGTGTTATGGGAGCATAAAGGCATAGGTCTCATATATTTGGGTATTGGATACTCATGCAAGTGTAATAGGAGGTTGTGTTTACCGATGGTACGGAAACAGCTTCGCTCTGGATAGGCCCCTCGGAATTCCATTGGTAGTATGACTATGTGTCTATGGAAGTCCGAATCAGGGTAGGTGTATTTGGTCTTAACCTGAGACTTGCATCGCTAATACTTGCGACAATTAATATATTTTGGTTTTGGTCGTCCGAGGCTTTAACAGGTTCTGTGTACGCCTCTTCTGGGTATACTGAGAATCGTAGTGTATTGGGTGTGATGTCAAGATGGAAGTATCACTTCAGTCATATGAAGATGATGATCACGTAGGATACATAACTAGTACTCTTAAGTACTGCAGTCATCGGGATAATATGACTAGGTCATGTTTATCCGATTATAGAGACTAGTTACCAGAGATCCGATATGTGCTTCGTACGGGGCAGACACAATTCCAACCTCAGGCCTAGCATGTGACATCCGATATCGGATCGCTATACGCAATACTACGTATACTACGCCTGACATAGATTTCATATTCCTTAAAAGAATATTTCTGGAGAATTGGGTAGGCACGGCGTTTTGCTAGAAGCCAACCATGTCTTGAAAATCGGTAAGAACGTTGTACTAGGTACGCACGTATTCGGATATTCCGATGACCGGATTTACTGCCAACATATCAAGAGATCTCATAGGTCGCTTCCAGAATATTCACCGATGACGTTTGACTCGAAGATAATTAATCTAGGATTAATTAGAAGAGAGAGAAAATTAATCTAGGATTAATTACGGAGAAATTTTATCTGGGATAAAATTCAATTAAAAGAGAGAGAACGATTAATTTGGAATTAATTCATTAAAATAATATATTCGATATATTAAATGAAATTAGATTTCGTAAAGGAATTAAAATTAGATTTTAATTCGGGCGAACGAGTCAATTTAGAATTAATTCGCTAGCGACGTGAATAGTAATTTTGCTTGACATAATTATTTAATTAAATTTGATTTAATTACGTCGCAACGGAAATTCGTTAATTCAGAATTAACAAACCCAAGCCCGGGATTTGTTTGCGGGCCCACTCGAATTTTGAATCGAGTGGGGCCCACATGTCACATCACTTGTCATTTTATTTGCTTTAAGGTGATGGAAGTTAGTGAGCTTAATTTTGGTAACTTGTTGCTTACACAAGTTTGACTTGTGATGGACATTTTACTAACTACACTTTTGGTAAATGGATTGGATTTTTGAAATCAGTAAAACATTTAACAAAAATGAAAAACTCACTTACTCTCTCTACACACCAAAAACCGTGAGCCTCTCCTCTTCTTTTCTTCTCCATTTTGCCGAGAATAACAAGGAAGAACAAGGAAATTTTGTAGCAAAATTTCCAAAGCTAGCACTTAAAGAATCATACAAAGGTGATAGGAAAACCTTTCCCATGATTTTGCAATTCAAGATTCAAAGATTGGAAGCTTGGAAGCTCAACATACATCAAAGGAGAAGCTTGGTGCAACTTCTCAATGGCAAAAGTTTTGAACTCTCCGCCAACATCCAAGCTGATCAAAGTGAGTATTTCCGCTACTTTACTTTGTGTATTCACATGATTTCTTTCTTAATTGATCTTGGTTTGACCTAGAAAACCCAACAGATACCGCTATATTGGCCGGTTGGTAATTGATATTAAATTGGTTTTAACTTGACTAATTAAGGATACCGTTATATTGGTCGGTTGGTAATTAAATATTAATTGACTTAATCAGGTTACCACATATATGGCTGGTTGGTAATATCACACAAGTTAATATATTATTTTAAGGCAGATATCTAAAATAGTGGTAATAAAAGTGGATCATCTAGCCCTAGCATTTTCTTTTATTGTAATTTTCTTTATTTACTTTCCAGCATTTTACTTTTTAGCAATTTAATTTATGTCTTTTATTTTATTTAAGTTTTTACTAGTTGTAAATATGTGTCGTAGCTAAGCCCATTATCTGGGGTTGTGATGAATTCCAATATCACCGGTTTGTAAGGGGTTATTTTATAGTTTGGATAATTTAAAGGTTTACTTATTAAGTCTTAAGCTTAATGCGTCTTGTTAACTGGCCACTAATAAGATTGATCTGGTAAATCTAAAATAAACATGACAAAAGAATTTTAGGTTTCAGCCTTAGACTTAATAGCCCACGATCTTCCTTGAGGATTGATAACCCTTTAATAGATTTCCTTACATGATAGACATATACCTGTCGGACGGGGGTAACCACAATTGGAACTTAATCTTAATGAATCCAGGTAATTTTGTTGACATAGACATATGGTTCAATTGGGTTATACTGGGTATTTGCATCTGACCATCGACAGAGGCTTTTGCATAATTTCGTGTTCCAAGTTAGTAAACTGATATATTACACAAACATGAAATAACCACTTCATCTTTAATTAGATATTGGAAGAAATCACAACCCTGGATAGTTTCTTAATATTGAATTTCACTTAATTTACTTTCGCGCAATTTTATTTACTTGTTTTTAAGTTTAAAGTCACCACCCAGTGAACCAATCTGTTAGATACTAGTAATCATTTGACCTCTTAAAATTAATAGCTTAGGTTTTAAGTCCTCGTGGGATTGATACTTTTTATACTACTTGAACGATACGTGCGCTTGTGTTATATGCGTGTGACAACGCCGGTCAGGTAGGGTAAAGAGAGAGACTTCCCAATACTAAATTAGGTTAAAAACGCAATCAAAATATCTCAGTTCCACACGAGCGTTCGAACGCCAATCGAACGCGCTGAATGCATGCTCTCTGAAAAGGGTCAATGGAATGTTTACTCGAACGGACCATGAATGTTTTCTCTTTGGAATATTTCGTTTGAACCCAACAACGAACTTGCCACTAACGCCACACATTCAAACTCTTCAACGAACGTAGTACTAACAAATTTGCTCCAGCTTTGCCAAATACCAGTACAATTGCTCCAAGTTCTTCAGGACTTATTACAACTCAATTGAACTTGTTTTGTTATGGTCATTGTCAATAAAATGAAACTAACAATCTCACCATTTGGCATTCCGTGACAAAACACTACCGAATACAAAGACTACAGTAAAAGACCCAAAACGAAAAATAGCCAACTGTCAACCATCAAGACTGTGACTTATTACAATAAGACTCGATCTAATACCTAACCAAGTAGCCTTGAAATCAGTGCCACCACAGCTACCAAATCTGCTTACCTGAAACATCCACAAACAGCAACATATCGTGAAAAGCACATGGATTATAAAGAACAGATAAAGCAGGGATAAAACTCATGCATGTATAAATAGATAGTAGATATCCTACTCCCCATGGATCTTACTCCCCTTAAAATGGAGATATCAAATGGATATGCTATGACTTCCATATACTACTACTCTTTCAAATACTATTCTCCCCATTTTTGTCACGAAATGACAAAGGGTGAAGGTACCAGGATAAACAACGCATGCAAGAGTATATGCAAATGGGACTTACTCCCCCTACTAATAGGCCCACTCAGTTAGCAAAAATATCACCAGTGAAGTAAAAAACAAGACTCATAAATATGCACCAAAAATGGTATGCAATGACATGAAGCATTCACAAGCACACAATGAGGTAAAAATAAAAATCAACAAAATTGACTGAAACAGCACTTCAAACAAGTACAATGATACCCCGTCAGTATTCAACTGTTTAGGACATGAGATAATATGCATCACTTTAGATTTTGTTAAATATTACACTTATGCATATGACATAAACATCAAAGCATAACAAGTATTTGCGTGAAATAGAAGTGCACAACAAATTAGGGCTAAAGACCTTATGTTATGAGCGGGACATAGCCAAAGAAATCTCATCTCTTAATAAACCAACTCCACAAAATATATATTCAAACCCAGCATCACTAGGACCTGAAAATTAGTAACATTGGTTGTATGTTTTGTTATTCTCCCCCTAAATATCATGAGCTCATAAATAAAAACTCTTTCGAGTGAAGGGTTTTTCCCCTTATCTTTTACATTTTGGCCCATTGGCTCTTTTGTATTTGAGACTCATATATTTTTTTTATTTTTTTGTTACTAGGAGATAGCACAAGGTCATATAGTCAAAGGTCACAGTATTTAGTGAGCAAAGTATTGTTGGAGTTGGTGCTCGGCGCGCCAAATTTTGTTGTATTTATAGTAAATACGATGTACATTATATTTTATTATGAATAAAATTAAGTAATTTTTCATCAATATAATCTTATATATGGTAAAGGCGTAAATGACCGTAGAATGAATAGTTGTGAAATAACTACAAAAGTGCCGCAATTGATACTGAGAAATGTCACAATATGATTCATTCTTAAAATTGTTCCTAGTCAAGGTTTATATATTTGGTCTGTTAGTAAACCCGTGAGACCAGTACGTGTTGTATATTAGAATTGTTCTAATGGTTTATCTCAGTAAACCATGAGTCTTAGGAGACTCATATAAACACGTAGATATTTATTGGATAAATATTGAATGACTCATTTAAAGATTCCTGATATATGGTACACCAACTTCCATATGAATCTTTTCGAGTCAAATAGCATATTACCTCCTTTGACTTGTGATACCACTGTGGATATGTGAGATATCCTTCATGCTTTGATGACAGTCACGTCAACGATCTTTTAAGATCAGACCTCCGCCTGTTCGTTGGGTATACACTGATACTCACGATATCGAGTGATGTATCCAGAGAGATCTGTCAGTCCCGTGTACGGGATTTAGGTGTCTAATTTTGATTCTTTGAAATCCTTGGCTGAAGTATGATTCGGAAACGAGTTCCGAATATTTGTGAAGAATCATAATTATGTCGTGACACATGAATTGTTCGTAGGGGAGATTTGAAGTTAATCTTTCTCTGGAACAATTCGGATAACCTATGACAGAGGGATTATATATATGCGATGACTTCGAATTGGATGGTTCAACTCGATTATCTGTGGTCGTCGTAATTTGTGAGTGGACAAATTACGGACATGGAAATGGTTTTCATGACAAATAAACTTGAACCTAGAGAGTCTCACAATATAAAGTGTACTCGTTGAGCACTTGGGTAATTAATTATGGATAATTCGGTTTATTCATAATATACACATGCGTATTAAATAATGTGTATTTGTATACGATACATAATTTAGATTAGATACACATTATTGACCTATTAAATTTTGACATTTGTTTTATTATTATTATTATTAGTTAATTAATTATTAATTAATTATTAATAATGATAAAATGGAAGAATATTCTTGGTATATTATTCCATGTCATTATTTTATTTTTGTTAATTAATTAAATTAATTAATTAAAATATTAATTTATTTATTTATTTAAGATAAAAATATTATTGGAATATTCTTATTAGTTTGGCAAATTTTGATTTGCCAAACCATGTGTATTTGACACATGGATTTTTTAATTAACAAAAATCAAAATAAAATCAATTTCGGAAAATTTCAAATTGATGTCAAGATTTTGGCCACAAAAATTAATTAATTTTGTTGTAAAATTAAGCCCAAATTTCAGCTATCTAGGGTTTTAATATAAATTGAAATTATTTCATTTTGTTTAGACTTTAATAGATTCTCATGAGTTGAGAAAAAAAAGGAAAAAGAGAGATTATGGTTCTAAACAAACATCAAGACTAAATAAAGGGAAATTGGTGGAAATTTTGATATTAAGGTAATATTAATTTCCTAATTTTCTATTTTCTTAAGTTTTGTTTTTGAGCATGTAAATATGTATGAGATATATATAATGCATGTTTGAATTAAATATGTATTTAGGATATGTATTTGAAATAAAATTTGGTGTTGGATGTTAGTTAACCTTAATTGTTTTTCCTTTAAAGCATGTGTAATTTGGATTAATTAGTGAATTAATTCCAAAATTAAAATTGTCATTCTAGAGTGATTTTACCACTTTAAGGTTGCCTAGAATTATTCTTGGGACTTTGTATTGTGGTGATTTAATTTGGTGTAAATTAATTGGATTAATTGAGTGAATAAATCGAATTTTGGCTTAAAAAAAATGGAGAAAATAAAATCTGGATCAGATCTGATTTTATCTTGTAAAACTGAATATCTTTCAAGTAAAAATATTTAATTTGGATGATTTTGGATGTGTATTGAGTGGTGGATAAATTCCGGAAATTATTCCAGGGTGAAAACATGAGAAAACAGCGAAATTCACGACGAAACGGGTTCGTTACGTGCCAGATATGATCCCAGAGAACTGGGCACTGTTCGGGCAGCCCAAAGGCTGACCGAACACTGCCCAAATGTCCGGGTTGACCCGGCTCAACGGTTGGTCAACCGCTTACTCCAACAAAATGGTATCAGAGCGTCTGATCCCACATCCAAAATAATCTTTCATGCCTTAAATATTTGGTATTTAATTCAATTTATCTTGCACATGCTTAAGAATTAATTGATTGGATCAAATATTTTGGCTGTTTGACAATTGTTTTTGTAAAATCCCTATATAAGGCTTGGTGTTTTATTTGTGTATTGTACACTAATGTGTTCGTCTCGTCAATACGGATATAAATATTTTTCTTGATACCGTGGTTGTGTCTGCCAAAGCAGTACTGCTATGGTTAATGGAAATTTATTTATACCGGTAAAACTTATTTGATAAGAAACAAATTTGAGCGAATGTGCATACCAATAGATGCCAAAGCAGTGAGGTGATGCATTAATGTAACATCTGATGATCCCGGCAACTTGTATACAACCAGAGCCTGGTGATTATTAAAATTTGGGGGTATAATACTTGATATAAATTATATTTGAGCAAGTATGTAAGCATGAAATGGCATTTGGGACATTCAGTAAGCCCCTTGAAATTCTGACGCGAAACTTATCTTATGTTCTATTCCGAACAGTCTTTAGTAATCGGGCCATAACTTTCTCATACAAACTCCAATTTTTATGAATTTTATATCTTCGGAAATCTTAGACCGAGAGCTACAACTTCCGCATTAAACTTGTTTCCAAATTCGGACTAGAAACAGGTCAAAAATTGCACTTTAAAGGACTGCTATAATAAATTCGGGAATAAGCTAGAATTAAGTGATGTGGCAAAATGTGGGTCATTCATTTGCAACCAAAAAAATCAGTTCTTGCTTTATAAATAGAGAACTATTCATTCATCTTTGCAAGCCAAGAAAAACATGTGCAAGGAACTCCAATGGCTTCCCCAAAATTGTCTTCAACTTCATGAAAATTTAAAGGAATGATGGTGAATTTTGAAGCTACTCTTGGTCAAGTAAGCTTCTTACTCCCTTTCCTTTCATATTTTTCAGTTTTGGTCAAGTATTTTTAGCTCCCCTAATTCGCCCAACATGAACCCTAAAAGTGGAATTTGTTTGTTTTGCATAGTTAAGCATGCTAGAAGTTATCTTCATGTATTTCTTGATGATATGAATATGTATTAGGATTGGATGTTAAAATGCCCAATTTTTCCATTATGAACAAATGATGGCTGAATTCTTCATGCTCTATTAAGGGGTTGTTTCATTTTATTTGATAAAGAAATAATGGTGAAACATACATTAGATGATGAATGATGATAAGTCTTGTTGTTGGTGATGGAGTAATGAATGTGAATTTAGTGTAGCGAATGGATGAAGATTCTTGGCTATTTTAGAAGATGAAGATTCGGCCTTATGGTATAACATGGGCTGATTTTGATTGTTTGGTTAATGAATAAGTAATGGAGTGTAATAGATATGCTAGGAAGGTTAGAGAAATAAGAAAATTGAGAATAAGAAATATAATTGATTTCGCACATCAAGTGTTCGGTGAAATACCTGAATGAACAAAGATAATTGATCGAATTAATTTGAGGCCAGATAGTATATGCTTAGGCATTATAAAACTTGGGGTTTGTGCCTAAATTAAAATTTGGAGTTTGTGCCTAAATTAAATAAAATCGGAAGGGAGGCATAATTCGCAAGCTAGCAGTGAACCCAGTTTACAGGGTAACCTAGATAGGTTGTGTGTTTATACTTGTAACTTGAGTTTTAGACATCCGATTTCCAAAACATAAAATTCTAAATCAACTAGACATGATTTCGAATAATATATCCAAAATTCAGAATTTTTAGACTTAAGATGGAGTCGCACCGAATTTTCAAACTTGGCCGCACTGTAGTGAATTACTGATTCTGTGGTAACAGAACAATATGTAAATAAAAATTTATAACTTGAGTTCTAGGAATCAAAATCATGATCCGTAAATGCCAACATAAAATATACACATAAGCGAGTATTCTATTAAAATTTCTCTACCAAATTTAACCCCGATTAAGCGCACCGAATTTTCAAAGTCAATGTAGGTGCAGTGAAATTTCTGGACAGATGACAGAATATGGAGTTTTGTGAAGTAGCTTATGAGATCCTCGAATGAGCGTAGTAAAAATTATTAGACCACCCTAAAATGTTAGTAACATAGCGCGGATGAGTTATCATGAATAATGAATAAATTTTGTTAAGTCATGATATAAATTTTAACAAAATAAATTTTGTTTAGTTTTCAGATACAGTTTCATATTCAGTTTACATAAATAGTTTTCAGAGAAAATTTTTCTAGAAAGTAAATTTTTTAGTAACAGCAGTTTTACAAGAAACTTTCAGCAAAGATTTTTAAAGGTTTTCCAGAGAGAGATCTGTTTTGAGACAAAGTAAAGTTTTCAGAAAAG
Organism: Zanthoxylum bungeanum; assembly: GCA_019454045.1. Classification (NCBI taxonomy): domain Eukaryota; kingdom Viridiplantae; phylum Streptophyta; class Magnoliopsida; order Sapindales; family Rutaceae; genus Zanthoxylum; species Zanthoxylum bungeanum. The sequence continues at coordinate 192,788 of SKCR01036973.1, forward strand.
CTCTGATTTGAAGCCCAAAAATGACATTTCATAAAATAATTCAGTTTTCATTTTATAAACCGTCCACTCATTTAGATCGTACAACGGTCTAACCCCCCACTCCCAGTTTCCTTCTTTTGCAGGTATTCTCTGAGGATGAGTTTGGGAGGACGGATACTGATGTAGTCACTATGGTATGGAGTCCATCAGTTCAAGTCAGAAGAAGTGAGAGTCAAGTAGAAGTTATGTATTAGTCTTTGGTTTTGAGATAGTCATTGTAAAAGAATCTGTTATTAAGTTTATAATTACTAAAGTTGAGTTGTATAATAAGTTATTAAGTTTGGACAACAGTCCCACACATAAGATAATTAAATAAAGAAAATAGTATTAGTAATTGTTTATGGGTGGAGAGTCGAGGCTCGGGGGAATAGTACTGCCTATTCCCTACTGGTAGTATCTCTCTGATTGGGGATGTTACAATTAGTACCTTGGATATGTACATTGATGAGTACTGCCTTGAATATGCCCCATCCAAAAGATGTCAAAGTAGTGAGGATCGGAAACGGTTCAGGACCTATTTTAAAGAGTCACATTGGATATGATTGGTAATTGTTACCTACTTTTAAATATATTTGGGCACAATGTGCCAAAGCTGTGTGTTCAAATATATTTGTGAGGTCTACTTCCTGCTATAGAATTTAATTTAATTATTGAATTCTCGTATTTTATTTGGGATTATCAATTTACGTAAATTAGTGGGAGGGCATCCTTATATTAAAAATCCATGATATGTTAGGTATTTTATGATATTGAAGAAATTGTTTTTATCTGCTAACTCATGTTTCTTTTGTAAAGTTTGTGATGGTAGCTACTACTTCCACTAATCTGTTTGCTCATGTCCTAGACGCGAACAAATTGACTGGTCCTGAGAACTTTATTGAATGGGAATTAGATCTTAATATTTTCTTGAGATCAGAGAAGTTAGATTATGTGCTGGATAGTTCAGTACCTTTGGATATTGCTCCGGAGTCGACACCTGAAGAGAGTGATACATTCAAGAAATGGAGAGATGATGATCTGAGAGTCAGATCACGCATTCTATGTTCTAAGTGTTTTGATCTAAAGAGGAAATATGTTGATATGCCTGACTCCTACAACATTATTACTCAACTTCATGAGCTTTTTCTAAACCATGAGCAGACCCTGGTGAATAGAATTTTTGTGGAATTATTCCATGCTCGTTTGGCTGGTGGCAAGCCCGTGAGTCCACATATCCTGCACATGATGGATCTCATGGAGCAGCTTCAAAAGTATGACTTTCAGCTAAATGAGACTATGGGCAGGAATTTGATTCTAGGCTCACTCCCACCGGCGTATTCCCAATTCATTATGAACTTCAATATGCATGGTATTTGCTATTCCTACAGTCAGTTTCATAGGATGCTTCAGACTACAGAGAATGACATCAAGAAGGGTGTGCCGACACTCATCTCAAAGTCCTTTTTGCATAGTTCTTCTTCTTCTCAATCTAAGAGATCGGGTAAGAAGAAAAAGAAAAAGGCAAATAAGATTGGCTCTGATGTTCCTCCAAAAGTAAAGGTAGCAAAGCCAGGCAAGAAGAATAAGAAAGTAACTGAGGACAAATGCCACCACTGTGGTAAGATCGGACATTAGAGACGCAATTATCCAGACTATATTGCCTCCGTTAGACTGGAGAGAGCCGCTGCATCAGGTATGTTTATTTTCCCTATCATTGATATCTCTTTGGCCTGTGAAGCCATTGGTTCTGGTTGGGTTTTAGATTCTGCTAGTCCTACTCACAACTCCAATTCAATGCAACGGCTGAAGGTCAGTAGAATGTTAAATCCAGGTGAGATGCAACTTCATTTTGGAAATGGAGATTCCTTATCTGTAATAGCTGTTGGCGAATATGAGATTCGTCTATCCAGAGGCAGCATCATTTTGACAGATTGGGTTTTTTTGTCTGGTTGTGTAGCTAATATTATCTCCTTGTTTGTATTAGATACAAAAGGATATCATGTACATATTAAGAATTGTTCTATGTGTTGGGTTTCTAGGTTAGTCCCAAGATCAATTTAAGCATAGAAACATGTGTGAATACTCAAAATAAGTATGGCAGAATCATACTTACAATGATCGGCTTTTACGATACGATGAACACAAAAATTTCTCCTTGCTCCATGGATGAAGCTCTCGACTTTGGGTCCTTTTTGTGCTCCAGGGAATTCGGTCAAGCCCTCCATTGATGCTCCAAGCTCCAATCTTTTCAAATGGTGATTCCATGCTCAAGGGTTTGTTTCCCTATCACCTTAGATGACTCCTTGGATGTGTTAGCAAGTTTGGAAGAAAAACAATTCTTCTTCCTTTGGAGAGGAAGCTCACGGCAAAGCTAAAAGGAAAGGGAGAGAGAGTTTTCTTTTTGTTTTCTTAAAACAATAATGAAAAATCAATTACCAAAATTTTGGTATATGGCTTTCAAAAAGTCAAACCAAATTTGGAGCCAAAATTTCATTAAATGTCCACACCAACCAACATCATGAATAGTGACTGCATGTCACTCACCAAAAAGTTGACTTGATATATATCACTAAAGTGACAAGTGATGTGACTCACGATGTGACTTGTGGGCCGCACTTGAATTCGAAATGCGAGTGGACCTGCAAACACTCCCGGGCTCGGGTTCGCTAATTCTGAATTAACGAATTTTTCGTTGCGACGTAATTAAATCAAATTCAATTAAATAATTTTGCCTAGCAAAATTACTATTCACGCCATTGACGAATCAATTCTAAATTAACTCGTTTGCCCGAATTAAAATCTAATTTTAATTCCGCGTCGAAATCCAATTTCGTAAAATATATCAAATATATTATTTTATCGATTAATTCCAAATTAATCGTTCTCTCTCTTTTAATAATATTTTATCCCAGATAAAATATCTCCGTAATTATTCCCATATTAATTCTCTCTCTCTTCCAATTAATCCCATATTAATAAAGTGCGAGTCATACATCATCGGTGAATCTTCGGGAAGCGACCCATGTTAGGTTTATATCTAGGTCCCAAGATCAAACAAGCAATGAAAAACATGTGTGAACACATCAACGGAGGTAGCGGAATACTCACATCGATCGGTTGAGACGATTTGAAGACGAACAAAGCCCAAAATGCTCACTGGTTTGGCACCACTGCTGTGCAGTTCACAGCCCACAAAATCAGATTTTGATCCAAGGAAATGAGCTCCAAGATTGCGTCAAATGAATCCCGACTCATGGGTGAACCTCCCTACCACCTTCGCAAGTCTCGTAGTGTGCTAGCACTTGGATTTTCACCATGAAAACCCAACTCTTGACTTCCCTTTGTTCACGCCATTTTGGCTTCAAAAACCAGTAAAAAATGTTGCTTTGGGCGTGAGTTTGAAGAGAGAAAAGAGAGAAGAAAGTTGTGTAATATGTTGGTTAAGCTTTTTCCAAAAAAGCCTTTATATATTTTCCAAGAAAAATAATAAAACCAATTACTTAATTGATTAAATAAACCAAAAGTAAATGCTTTTCCCTTCAAACACTATTACACCTACTAACATCAACTATTCATTGTCACTTTAATAAAGTGACTTGATGTGTGTCTTTCCATCATTCAATCAATCACATCAATCAATCAATCAATCACATCACTCAAAGTGACTTTTGATTTGACGCTTGATGTGACGAATGATTTGACGCTTGATGTGACTTGCGTTGCCGCACTCGAATTCGAAATACGAATGCGCTCGCAATCACACTCGGGCTCGGGTTCGCTAATTCTCAATTAGCGAACTTTCCGTCAAGTCGTAATTAAATGATTACGCCTAGCGAATTCACTATTCACGTCGAAGATGTGTTTAATCACGAGGCTTTGTTCCATATCGGTGTCGTGTCCAAGTTGTTGGTTTGTTGGCCAAAGTCAAGACCACTTCTTGTCCATTGACATTGATTACGAAGCTTCCATGTCAATGGGTCCGCGCTTGACTGGGATCACTAGGTTTGTGTGTGCCAAAGCACAAGGCCTAGTTGATTCAGAGGAAAAATGTTAGGGTATACATTCGATGTATAGGCATATATAAGATATATGTTTGGGACTTGGATGTCCACCTACTGGATCTAGGAGTTGGATTAGATCCAATTGATCTTCGAGATCTACCTAGTTAATTATCATACAATTTGTTGGCCAAAGTCAAGATTGTGTGATATTTAACGGGATCCTAGCCCACTAGGAAACACGGTTTCCCGAGTACTCGACAGAGGGTTAGAGGCTCGACGAAAAATAGTGGGAGGCAAGAATTGAATTTGCAATACTCGTTCAATTACTCGCCGTACGCGCTCATTTAAATTATTTCGTCGTTAGATTAAATGTTAGTTGGACTAATATTTAAATTGTTGTTTTAATAAACAGTTGGACTGTATTATACTTGATTATATATAATTGGATTATATTAATCAATATATTTGGATTAATTAATTTCAGTTTACAGTTGATTTTATAATTGGATTATAGTAATCAATGTAATTGAGGTTAATTAATTTGGATTATATATGATTATATAGTTGGACTATTATAATCATTATAATATATATAGTACCACTAATCGTTGATTAAATAGTTGGACTATTGTAATCAAGATAAAATTGAAAAGTTGGATATTTAAAATATAATCTGGGATTAAAATATTTTAAATGATTTAATTTTCAAATTGGATAAATAATAGGTTACTTTATTTGATAAAATAACTTATTATACCTTACGCCCAAAATTAAGCAAAATAAGTAGAGCATAAAATCTTTGGAAGATTTATGTGATGATGACTTTAATGCTTAATTTAATATACTTGTCATAAATCTAATTTTAGATTTAAGAAGTATTAAAATTGCAATTTATAATTCTTGGAGAATTAATTGACTATTCTAGAGGAGATAAAGTCAAAGGTTGCAATTGGGTATATAGCACGAGGTGCACATCGTTTCGATATTCCGAAACCCAAGGCTTGGCCAAAGGTTTGTGAAATATTGAAAGGATAATTGACATATCCCAAAGTGACTACCATTTGGATATGGCAGACACGAAGGAATTAAAGAAAGGGCAAGGCTCTTACTTTGAAAATGTTTGTCTTAGTTATGTTCACAGCTAGTATTGAAATTAGATTTTAAATACTTAGTGTGGTACATAGAATATATGTATTGATGTTCAGAATTGCTTTGAGCAGGATACTGACTTCAAGCCGAGATTTCTCTACGAATCGGAAACGGACGAAAGTCGCTGTTTCGACCGTAGATACCTAAGTTAGGAACTACCCTTTGGGTATATACTTAAATTAGGAACTGTTATAATGTAACTAGTTTGACTAGAGACATTATCTCTATATCAGTGTTTAATCCGTTGCGGATAAACCTTTATATTATAGAACACTAAGTGTTTTATTATATAAAGATGATACTGAGATAAATACATTAGACGTAAATAACAGAATTTATATTTTGAATATAAATAAAATCTCAAACATATAAAATGACAAATAAATAGCTCAAATTGATTTGATCAATAGAGACTTATTTGTGGCATTGTTGTCTAGGACACAATTTAACGAGACTCGTATATCCACACTTTTGAAGAATGGGTACTATGACTGATTTGACTATTCAAATAAGGTCTGCAAATCTAGTTTATTAGGTAAAGTACCTAAAATACTATTTACTTGGTAATAGTATAAGGGCGACCGACCTGTTAGCCCTATTCATGGTGAAGTAAGTGGGCCCATATCTAGCTAGGCTAGATGTGAACATGAATATTTCGTGACCTTAACGGATGTGGCATCACGTTATGGTTATGTGTTTCTTTTGAAGAACACAAATCGGAAACTTTTAGAGTTTCGACACGAAATAGACAAACAGATCGGCTATAGTATTATACCGTCACGGTAAGACCGTAATGGAAAATACTTAAGCAATAAGTTTCTTATATACTTGAAAGAGTATAGTATTCTTTCAAATGAGGACTCCTCCCGGAACACGTCAAAGTGACGGTGTGTCCGAACGGATTAACCGAATCATGTTAGACATGATAAGGCTAATCATGAGTCGCTCTGAGCTACCATTTCCTTCAACGGATAAGTTTTAACAGTGCAATAAGTTATTTTAGAATAAGGTTCCATATAAATCTGTTTGACAGATGTCATATAGGATATGAACAGGGAAGAAACGAGGTTTCTCATTCCTGATAATTTGGGTATGCCAGGCATAACGTTTGGATGATACCAAACTAAGGACCCAAATTGGATAAGTGCCAATATAGGTTATCCTAAGGGAAACCATAAGTATAGTACTTATAAATCTCACATGAGAACAATGTGATTGTTGCTCACCATGCGGTTTTTCCTGAGAGGAATACCGATATGCAGTGGTCAGTGGGAGGATAGTGATACTCGATGAAAATCGGAGTAATACTGTTCAAGGCACGAAGTCCTTAATGGAACACAAATAGTTCATCTATGATGAATCTATACTATTAATCTTCAAACACACAAGACACTCGTAGATCGGATAGAGTCAGAAAACAACCTAGGGTATGGGTTTCTGATCTAACCTCATAAAGATGTCAATCTTATGAAGGTAATACCAACCGACTACGTTTTGAGGAAGTGATACAAGGTATCGACTCCCTATTATGGCAAAGTGCCATGAGTCCGGAATGGATTCCATGTTTAACAACTATTTTGGATACTAGTTATTGTACCACAAGGCATTGTGCCTATGGTACATTAACGTCTTCAGGGAAGACATACATGGAAGGCAACATACCAACGTACAAAGCCGGGCTTTTGACGGAAAGGTATCGTAATCAACATTGTGTTAATAACGGTTCAACCTTTTACCTGTTGCCATGGTAAATCCATTTTGAAGATGCTTGTTGATAACTGCGTATTTCATTTATGAAATGTGTCAGTTATAGATCAAAATCGCTTTCCTGAAAAGGAAACCTTTTGGAGGATGCTTACAACATCCTGACGATTTTGTATAACCGGCAAACAAGGTTTGCGGGTTATTCGATCCATGTTTGGATTGAAACGAGCATAAAGTTCTTGGAACTGTCGTTTTGAAATAATCATAATGGTTTATGATTTGACTCAAAACGAAATAATTATTGTGTATATAAGGAGGTTAGTGGGAGAGCGCACTGACAGTGAAATTCCCATATAGCAATTGATGAAAGCTTGGCTTTCAATAGAAATTCTCCGTAGAATTCTGGGGAGTAACAACCTTTATTCGAGGAATAAAGATCTACTGGGATAGATTTGGAGTTGGTTAACACTCTCTGGAAATTGTACATTTAAAATGTACTTGATTTGGTGTCTCATACGCTTCGAGCATATGGAGTCACAATCGGGTAAATCCAAGTGACAGTCACTGGATTGAAGTTAAGAACATCTGTTAGTATCTCAGAGAACTAAAGATTCTATCTTAAACTATGGAGAAGGAGAACTTGAAGTGACTGGGATCACTGCTGCAAGTTTCCAAACCGGTAAATACTGCGGTACTATAAAGTTTGAATAACGGGACAGTAAGCTGGAAATATTCCGAGCAAGATAACTGTTGCTGAATAAACAACAAATGCGGATTATTGATGCAGCTGAGGCAGCAATAGAAGCCATTTGGATTGAAAATAAATCTAATTAGATTAGATATAGTTCTGTTAGCAGCTGAGCTAGGCGTCAGCACAAGCTAAGGAATTAAAGGTCTCATCGACGATCTAGATATATACTTCTATATCATATGATTCGTTCGGATCATACATCGTGGCGATGTGATGATCGTGTAAATCGCGTCAGACGATAATTAAGCAAATCCGCTGACGAAAACCTTTCCTCAGCAATTTGAGTGAACCGTACATAGTTCGGGTGTGGGACACTTGAGTGACTGGCTATGTGCCAAGTGGGAGATTGTTGGACAAAATGACCCATAGCGTCACTATTTGCACAAATCATTGTGTTGTTGTAGCAAATTAACTATGTGATAAGGAAATTGCACTCTCATCATTTGTGATTAGATCACCATAGATGTATAAATGAAGAGAGGTCCATATGATTAGTTCCTAGATTGAGATGATATGAGACAGTATCAGTCCACGAAGGATTAATCATTAAATATCCCTAGTCGTAGTATTATCGAGACAGGACATCGACAATGCGGAATAGGCTAGTATTGCACTTGTGCGCGTTGTGAGGGCACAACGGCATAGTTCTCATATATATAAGTATTGGATACTTATGCAAGTAAGATAGGAGGTTGTGTTTCACCGATGGTACGGGAAACAGCTTCTATCTGGATAGACCCCTCGGAATCCCATTGGTATTATGACTATGTGTCTATGGGAGGCCGAAATCAGGGTAGGTGTGTATGGTCTTAACCTGAGACTTACATCGCTAATACTTACGATAATCGATAGATTTTGGTCTTGGTGGTACAGGGCTTTAACCAGTTCTGCGTACACCACTTCTGGGTTTATCAGAGAGTCGTAGTGTATTGGGTGTGATGTCAAGACGGAAGTATCACTTCAGTCATATTGGAGATGATGTCACGCAGGATACGGTACTAGTGCTCTTGAGTGTTACGCAACCAATCGGGATATTGTGACCAGGTCATGAATATCCGATTATAGAGACTAGTTACCAGACATCCGACATGTGCTTCGGACGGGGCAGACACTTATCCAGCCCCAGCCCTAGCACGTGACTATCCGATACTGGGCCGATATACACAATACTACGGTATACTACGCTTGATACAGATCTATATATTCCTGTAAGAATATTTCTGGAGAATGGGTAGGCATGGCGCTTTGCTAGAAGCCAACCTTGTCTTGTAAATCGGTATAAACGTAGTACGAGGTACTTACGTGTTCGGATAGTCTGACAACCGTATTTACTGCCAACATATCCGGAGATCTCATGGGTCGCTTCCCGAAGATTCACCGATGATGTATAACTCGCACTTTAATTAATTTGGGATTAATTAGAAGAGAGAGAAAATTAATCTGGGATTAATTGCGGAGATATTTTATCTGGGATAAAATATTGATTAAAGAGAGAACGATTAATTTGGAATTAATCGATAAAATAATATATTCGATATATTATAAGAAATTGGATTTCGACGCGGAATTAATATTATATTTTAATTCGGGCGAACGAATTAATTTAGAATTAATTCGTTAACGACGTGAATAGTGATTTCGCTAGGCGTAATCATTTAATTACGACGCAACGGAAAATTTGTTAATTTGGAATTAGCGAACCCGAGCCCAAGATTATTTGCGAGGGCATTCGCATTTCGAATTCGAGTGCGGCACGCAAATCAAATCGAGCGTCAAATCGCTAGTCACATCAAGCGTCAAATCGCTAGTCACATCAAGCGTCAAATCAAATGTCACTTTGAGTGATGTGACATGTTGTCACTTGATTTGAGTGATTGATGTAGAAGTTGAAAAACAACTTTTGCTTTTTGCTTTTTGCTTTTTGACTTTAGCATTTAAGGAAAAGTAAAATATATGGTAAATGGTTTTAATTTTGGAAAAATATAAAAACCTATTACATTTTATTTTCCTTTTACTTTTCTCTCCCTCATTTTACGCATCTCTTCCTCTCCCTCTCTTTTCTCTCCTTCTTCCACTTTCGGCTTGGAACCGATTTCTTCTCCAAAATTTCTGGTTTGACCGAAATTTTGAGAAGCAAATGAAGAAGAGTAGTGCTAGCACACACATGGGTTATATTATGGTGATAGGGAAATGAATTTGTGAGCTTGGAAAGCTTGAAGCTTGGAGCTTCAATGGAGTCTTTCATGGCCGATTTTTGGAGCATCAAAACAGCCCCCACCGTGCAGTCCACTGCAGTTCAAGAAGGCCCAAAACCGAGCTTGATGGAGGCAGAAACATGAAGTGCGAATTTGGTCCATCTTTTTGTTCATCTCTACCGATCCATGTGTGTTTTTTCCGCACCTCATTTGGTTGTATTCTACTCGTTTTTATGCATGATTTATGATCTTGGGACTTGATTGAAACTTAAACAGTGTACGCAGAACCGGTTAAAGCCCTGTACCACCAAGACCAAAGTCTACCGATTATCGCAAAGTATTAGCGATGTAAGTCTCAGGTTAAGACTATACACACTACCCTGATGTCGGACTCCCATAGACACATAGTCATAATACCAATGGGATTCCGAGGGGTCTATCCAGAGCGAAGCTGTTTTCCCGTACCATCGGTGAAACACAACCTCCTTCGCACTTGCATGAGTATCCAATACCCATATATGAGAACTATGCTGTTGTGCCCTCACAACGCGCACAAGTGCAAATACTAGCCTATTCCGCATTATCGATGTCCAGTCTCGATAATACTACGACTAGGGATATTTAATGATTAATCCTTCGTGGATTGATACTGTCTCATAATCCTTTCAACCCAGGAACTAATCATATGGACCTCTCCTCATTTAATATATCTAAGGTGATCTAATCACAAATGATGAGAGTGCCAATTTCCTGTCACCTATTAATTTGTACAAAACACTATGATTAGTAAAAAATAGTGACGCTATGGGTCATATTATTCCAACGACCCATGAGATCCCCGATATGTTGGCAGTAAATCCGGTCGTCGGACTATCCGAACACGTACGTACCTAGTACTACATTTTTACCGATTTACAAGACATGGTTGGCTTCTAGCAAAGCACCGTGCCTACCCAATTCTCCAGAAATATTCTTAAAGGAATATGTGATCTATATCAGGCGTAGTATACGTAGTATTGCGTATTACGATCCAGCATCGGATGTCACGTGCTAGGCCTGGGGCTGGAATTGTGTCTGCCCCGTACGAAGCACATATCGGATCTCTGGTAACTAGTCTCTATAATCGGATAAACATGACCTAGTCATAATATCCATAACTGCAGCATAAAAGAGCACCAGTTCGTATCCTACGTGATCATCATCTCCACTATGACTGGAGTGATACTTCCATCTTGACATCACACCACAATACACTACGATTCTCAATATACCCAGAAGAGGCGTACACAGAACCTGTTAAAGCCCTGGACGACCAAAACCAAAGTATATTGATTGTCGCAAGTATTAGCGGTGCAAGTCTCAGGTTAAGACCAAATACACCTACCCTGATTCGGACTTCCATAGACACATAGTCATACTACCAATGGAATTCCGAGGGGTCTATCCAGAGCGAAGCTGTTTCCGTACCATCGGTAAACACAACCTCCTATTACACTTGCATGAGTATCCAATACCCAAATATATGAGAACTATGTCGTTATGCTCCCACAACGCGCACAAGTGTAATACTAGTCTATTCGCATTATCGATGTCCAATCTCGATAATACTACGACTAGGGATATTTAATGATTAAACCTTCGTGGATTGATACTGTCTCATATCATCTCAATTCGGAACTAATCATAAGGACCTTTTATCATTTATACATCTTGGTAATCTAATTACAAATGATAAAAGAGCAATTTCCTTTGTCACATAGTTAATTTGTACAACAACACCATGATCTGTACAAATAGTGATGCTATGGGTCATAATTGTCCAACAATCTCCCACTTGGCCTATAGCCAATCACTCAAGTGTCCTACACACCGAACTATGTACGGTTCGCTCAAACTTCTGCTGAGAAAAGGCTTTCGTCAGCGGATTTGCATGGTTATCATCTGATGCGATTTATTCGATCATCACATCGCCACGATGTATGATCCGAACGAATCAGATGAATATTTGAAGTATATATCTGGATCGTTGATGAGACCATTAATTCTTTAGCCTGTGCTGTAGCCTAGCTCAGCTGCTAACAGAACTATTCCTAATCTAATTAGGATTATTATCGATCCAAAAGGCTTCTATTGCTGCCTCAGCTGCAGCAATAATCCACTTTTGTTGTTTATTCGGTAACAGTATCTTGCTTGGAAGATTTCCAGCTCACTGTTCCGTTATTCAAACTTTATAGTACCTTGTTACGACTTATAGTCGTTTTTATCGGTTAGGAAACTTGCAACAGTGAACCCAGTCACTTCAAGTTCTCCTTCTCCATAGTATAAGAAAGCATCCTTAGTTCATCTAAGATACTAAAGGATGTTCTAACACAATCCAGTGACTATCACTTGGATTGGCCTGATTGTGACTCCATATGCTCAAAGCGTATGAGACACCAGGTCGCGTACATTTATTTCAATGTACGAGTTCTCGGAGAGTGCAACAACTTTTAGATCTATCCCAGTAGATCTTTATTCCTAGAATAAAGGTTGTCTCTCCCAAGAATTCTACGGAGAATTTTCATGAAAGCCAAGCTTTCACCGATTGTATTATGGGAATATCATTTCCAAGAAATGACATATCATCATTTTAGGACAATCACTGTCAGTGCGCTCCCACTAACCTCCTTATATACACAAGAATCATTTTCGTTTTGAATTAAATCATATACCATTATGATTACATCAAAACGATAATTCCAAGAACGCAATGCTTGCTTCAATCCATAAATGGATCGAATTAACTTGCAAACCTTGTTTGCTCGTTTTGGTACGACAAAACCGTCAGGATGTTGTAAACATCCTCCAAAAGGTTTCCGTTAAGGAAAGCGTTTTGACATTCAGCTGCCATATTTCATAAATGAAACATGCAGCATTAGCAAGCATTATCCAAATGGATTTAACCATGGCAACAGGTAAAAGGTTTCGTCGTAATCGACACAATGTTGATAACGATACCTTTTCGCTACAAGCCTAGCTTAGTACGTTGGTATGTTGCCTCCATGTATGTCTTCCTTGAAGACTTATATAGTACCAATAGGCACAATGCCTTCTGGTACAACAACTAGTATCAAACTGTCAAACTTGGTTGGTATACATGGAATCCATTTCGGATATCATGGCACTTTGCCATAATAGGGAGTCGATACCTTGTATCACTTCCTCATACGTAGTCAGTTCGTATTCCTCAATAAGATTGACATCTTTATGAGGTGAGATCAGAAACCCATACCCCAGGTTGTTTTCTGACTCTCTCGACTTACGCGGTTCTTGTGTATTCGAAGATTATTGGTATAGTTTCATCCTTGATGAACTATTTGTGTTCCATTAAGGAATCGGTGCCTGGAATAGTATTACTCCGATTTTCATCGAGTTTTACTTTCCTCCCACTTACCACTGCATATAGGTATTCCTCTTAGGAAAACCGCATGGTGAGCAACAATTAATTGTTCTCTTGTGAGTTGTATAAGTACTATACTTTGGTTTCCCTAGGATAACCACAATAGGCACTTATCCGATTTGGGTTCTAGTTTGGTATCATCCAAACATATGCCTAGCATTCCCAAATCTTCAGGAATGAGAAAACCCAGTTTCTTTCCTGTTCATATCTAATATGAAGTCTGTCTAACAGATTTTTATGGAACCTTATTCAAAATAAGTTTTGCACTGTTTAATGCGTATCCTTTGAAGGAAATGGTAGCTCAGAGCGACTCATGATTAACCTTATCATGTCCAACAAAATTCGGTTTCTCTGTTCGGACACACCGTCAAATTGACGTGTTCCGGGAGGAGTCCTCATTGAAAGAATACTATACTCTTTCAAGTATTTGAGAAACTTATTGCTTAAGTATTTCCATCATGGTCTAACCGTGACGGTTTTAATACTTTAGCCGATCTGTTTGTCTACTTCGTGTCGAAACTCTTTGAAATTTTTGTATCCGTGTTTCAAAAGAAACACATAACCATAATGCGATGCCACATCCGTAAAGGTTACGAAGTATTCATATCCACCTCTAGCCTAGCTAGACATGGGCCCACTTACGTCACTATGAACGAGGGCTAACAGATCGGTGGCACTTGCACTTTTACCAAGTAAAAGGTGTTTTAGGCACTTTGCCTAATAAACTAGATTCGTAGACATTATTTGAATAGAATCAAATCCGTCCTAGTATCCACTCTTCGAAAGTGTGGATATACGAGTCTTGTTAATTGTGTCCCAGACAACAATGCCACTTATAAGTCTCAACTGATTAAATCAGTTTGAGCTATTTGTTTGTCATGTTATACGTTTGAGATTTATTTATATTCAAAATATTACTGTTATTCACATCTAATGTGTTTATCTCAATATCATCTTTATAAAATAAAACACTTTAGTGTTCTAGAATATAAAGGTATACCCGCAACGGGTTAAACCCTGATATAGAGATAATGTTTCTAGTCAAACTAGTTACATTTAACAGTTTCCTAATTTAAGTACACACCCGAAGGGTAGTTCCTAAACTTAGGTTCTACGGTTAAAACAGCGACTCTCGTCCCGTTTTCGATTCGCAGATAAATCTCAACTGAAGTCAGTATCCTGCTTATCAGCAGATTCTGCACATCAGTACATATTTATGTACCACACTCAGTATCTAAAATCCAATTTTAATACTAGTAGTGAACATGTTTATGACAAACATATTTGAAGTCGGAGCCTTGCCCCTCTTCAATTCCTTCATGTCTGCCTTGTCCATACGGCAGTCACGCTTCCAGACCCCGTTTGCCACAGTTTAGGCAGACATTTTGGGATATGTCATATGTCTTCCCAGAAGATTATAATGATTTTGCCTTTGCCCTTTTCCACACCCCAGAAGCCTTTGGCCAAGCCTTGGCCTTCTGGGATGTCGAAGTAAGATGCGCCTTGCGCTTCTTGCCTATTGCAAACTCTGGCTTTGTCTCCTTGAGTATAGCCATTAACTCTCCAAGAGTTTTCTATTGCAATTTGTACTTCTAAGATCTAAGGATAGATCTATGAAGATCCTTCAATTTCATATCATACTATAAGGATCTAATCCTTAGTTCTGATTAAGAAATTAAGGAGTCTTTGCGGCAAGCATAAGATTAAGCACTAAAGTTATCATCACATGAATATTCCAAATATCATGTTCTACTATTTGCTCAACTCCGGGCTTAGGCTCGAGACGTCATTCTATCAAATAAAGTAACTTCTCGGTTTCCAGGACTATCCTGAGTTTTATTCCCAATTTGAAAATTAAAGTCGTTTAAAAACATTTTCACCCAGGATTATGTTTTAAACACTAATCTTTCAATTATCTTGATTGCTATAGTCCAACTATCCAATCAACGATTTTAGGTACTATTTATTATAATGATTACTATAGTCTAACTATATAATCAATATAATTTAATTGGTTAAATTCAAATATATTGATTACTATAATCCAATTATATAATCAACTATAATTTGAAATAGTTTGAATACAGTCCAACTGTTTAATTAAAACAACGATTAAATATTAGTCCAACTAATATATTAATTTATTGACGAAAAATTGAAATGAGCGCGTATGGCAAGTAACTAAACGAATATTGCAAATTTAATACTTGCCTCCCACTATTTTTCGGCGAGCCTCTAACCCTCTGTGGAGTACTCGGGAAACCTTGTTTCCTAGTGGGCTAGGATCCCGTTAAATAACACACAATCTTGACTTTGGCCAACAAATTTATGATAATTAACTAGGTAGATCTCTAAGATCAATTGGATCCCATCCAATTCCTAGATCCAGTAGGTGGACATCCAAGTCCGAAACATATATCTTATATATGCCAATATATCCAATATATTCCCTAACCTTTTTCCTCTGAATCAACTAAGCCTTGGCTTTGGCACAACAAACTTAATGATCCCAGTTAAGCGGAACCCATTGACCTTGGAAAGCTTCGTAATCGATGTCGATGGACAAGAAGTGATCTTGACTTTGGCCAACAAATCACAACTTGGACAAGACACCGATATGGAACAAAGCCTTCATGATTCAAACACATCCGCGGACAAAGGTCTTGACTTTGGCCAACAAACCAGTGCCAATCTTGGATCTTGAGTAAGAATCATCACTCAATGGAAGGAAAAGCTTAATATGTGTGAGGGTTTTTCGCGTAATTGGCAACCAATTAATTATCTTTGTTAAGGTCTCATCATCATACACCCTTAAACATGCATTCTAAAAACATAATAAGGCGCGTATAAATAAAATAATAATGATATGCGGATGGATATTTAAACACATTGTTCCTAGAACAAATCTCTCCATTTCCTCTCTCCCGCTAGCACAAGTATTACTTCTACCCGATTACATAACACTTCTAAAGAAACCTCATTTACATTGAGGGGAATAGGTGAGAAGAGAAATACAAAGAGTCAAGAGGTAATAGGCTGGACACGCAGGTCCAATTAATAAATTCTAAATTTATTACAACAATTTCCAAAATTGCCCTCACCCATCTAATATCCATCCGATATACATTATTCATACATCGCATCCATGTATTCACACAAAGCATGTTATCAATCAATCTAATCCAATTAATTAATCTGAATTAATGACCATCCAATGTTCAAACAACGATTTGATTTTGCGCGAGTCAAACTCGTTTTGCGAATAAGTACTCAAAGTACGAATTCTTGAATTATATTAAACTACAACATTAAATCCAATTTAATTTGTATTTAATACTAATTCTATATTTAATTCCAAATTAAATAATTACACTTTTTAATGTGCCTTTACGACTTAGATTCTAAATCTAATCGTTACGGGTCTCAAAGCCCAATTAACATCCAATGTCAATTTAATTAAAGTCCAATGGGCTTTAATTAATTTCTTAAGGCATGGACTTTTGGTCAATATGGGTCAAACCCAAATACCAAAGCCCATTTAAGGAATCACCCTTATTTGCCAAGAAACCAATTTAGGCCCATTAGGCCCAATTAAAATTAAAGGTCCATTAAGTCATATTTGGACTTTATGGATATGGTTTTGGGCCCAATTGGATCCAACCAATTAGCCTAAACCAAACTTGGCCCAACCAAGCCCATTAAGCCAATTACAACTTTACAAGCCTTACAATTTACAAGCCCAATTCCAAAATAAGCCCATTAATTAATTACAAAATTCCAAATTTCATAATTAAATTAACCAAAGTGTATAGCCATAATTAATTAACCAAATTAACATTTCCAAACACAATTTACACTCAATTAATTATGCTTATCATCATCAACTTATGTCCAACACAATTGAATCAAAAATCAATCATTTTACATGCTATCAGTCTCGGCATTAGGGTTTTTCAAATTGATTCGATTTCAATCCAATTAAATCTCAATCAATTTACCCAAGTGATTTCAACTCATCCAATGATCAAAATAAAAAATACCATGACATTAGGGCACTCCAAGTTTCGGCCAAGCCATATTTTGGGGAAAAATTGATCCAATCAATTTTTCACAAAATTGATCACAAACAACTCAACATCCATATACAAGCATACTCAAACAATCAATTTACTCAAAACATGCTCAAATCAATTTACCCAATTTTACCCTAATTATATTTTCATGCTCAAAATGGCTCAAGATACCATTGTTGGGTTTCTAGTTAGTCCCAAGATCAATTCAAGCATAGAATATGTGTGAATACTCAAAGAAGTATGGCGGAATCATACTTACAATGATCGGCTTTTGCGATGCGAGGAACAAAAAATTTCTCCTTGCTCCTCCTGAAGCTCTCGGCTTTGGGTCCTTTTTGTGCTCCATGAATTCGGTCAGCCCTCCATTGATGCTCCAAGCTCCAAGCTTTGCAAATGGTGATTCCATGCTCAAGGTTTGTTTCCCTATCACCTTGGATGACTCCTTGGATGTGCTAGCAAGTTTTGGAAAAAAACAATTCTTCTTCCTTTGGAGAGGAAGCAATGGAAAAGAAAAGGAAAGGGAGGAGAGAGTTTTCCTTTTTGTTTTTGTTAAAAAAAAGAAAAAAAGACAATAATGAAAATCAATATACCAAATTTTGGTATATGCTTTCAAAAAGTCAAACCAAATTTGGAGCCAAAATTTCATTAAATGTCCACACCAACACATCATTAATAGTGACTGACTTGATGTCACTCACCAAAAAGTGACAAGACATCTATCACTAAATGACAAGTGATTGTGACGCTTGATGTGACTTGTGGGCCGCACTTGAATTCGAAATGCGAGTGGGCCCGCAAACACTCCCGGGCTCGGGTTCGCTAATTCCAATTAACGAATTTTCCGTTGCGACGTAATTAAATCAAATTAATTAAATATTTTGCCTAGCAAAATTACTATTCACGTCGCTAACGAATTAATTCTAAATTAACTCGTTCGCCCGAATTAAAATCTAATTTTAATTCCGCGTCGAAATCCAATTTCGTATAATATATCGAATATATTATTTTATCGATTAATTCCAAATTAATCGTTCTCTCTCTTTTAATAATTTTTATCCCAGATAAAATATCTCCGTAATTAATCCCAGATTAATTTTCTCTCTTCTAATTAATCCCAGATTAATAAAGTGCGAGTCATACGTCATCGGTGAATCTTCGGGAAGCGACCCATGAGATCCCCGGATATGTTGGCAGTAAATCCGGTCGTCGGACTATCCGAACACGTACGTACCTAGTACTACGTTTTTACCGATTTACAAGACATGGTTGGCTTCTAGCAAAGCACCGTGCCTACCCAATTCTCCAGAAATATTCTTAAAGGAATATGTGATCTATATCAGGCGTAGTATACGTAGTATTGCGTATTACGATCCAGCATCGGATGTCACGTGCTAGGCCTGGGGCTGGAATTGTGTCTGCCCCGTACGAAGCACATATCGGATCTCTGGTAACTAGTCTCTATAATCGGATAAACATGACCTAGTCATAATATCCCGATAGCTGCAGCATAAAAGAGAGACACCAGTTCCGTATCCTACGTGATCATCATCTCCACTATGACTGGAGTGATACTTCCATGTCTTGACATCACACCCAATACACTACGATTCTCAATATACCCAGAAGAGGCGTACACAGAACCTGGTTAAAGCCCTGGACGACCAAAACCAAAGTATATTGATTGTCGCAAGTATTAGCGGTGCAAGTCTCAGGTTAAGACCAAATACACCTACCCTGATTCGGACTTCCATAGACACATAGTCATACTACCAATGGAATTCCGAGGGGTCTATCCAGAGCGAAGCTGTTTCCGTACCATCGGTAAACACAACCTCCTATTACACTTGCATGAGTATCCTATACCCAAATATATGAGAACTATGTCGTTATGCTCCCACAACGCGCACAAGTGTAATACTAGTCTATTTCGCATTATCGATGTCCAATCTCGATAATACTACGACTAGGGATATTTAATGATTAAACCTTCGTGGATTGATACTGTCTCATATCATCTCAATCCGGAACTAATCATAAGGACCTTTTATCATTTATACATCTTGGTAATCTAATTACAAATGATAAAAGAGCAATTTCCTTTGTCACATAGTTAATTTGTACAACAACACCATGATCTGTACAAATAGTGATGATGTGGGTCATAATTGTCCAACACTATGATATATATGATATGATGTGTTTTGTTACACAAATTTTCAATTCCAAGGTCATTATATTTTGCTTCCTTGGAGATGTTTATGAAATTTGGGATAATAAACGTAAAAGATCTGAATAAAACTGATACTGAATTGTGGCATTGAGGTTAGGTCATATAGGTGTGCGAACGCCTAACTCATTGGTTAAGAAGGGGTTTGATTGAGAACTAACCATACAAATCTTTTCCAAATTGCGAGTCCTTGTATCAGGGAAAAAGGACCAAACCTCATTTACTGGTGTTGGACATAGAGCCACTGAACTTATTAGAGCTCGTACATAGTGATGTATGTGGTCTCATAAGTCCACTGCTTATATTGTTTTTTCTTACTTCATAAAATTAATCGATGATTTTTTTCACGGTATGTTATGTTTATTGATAAAACATATATCGGTAAACCTTTGAAAGTTTCAAGAATTTTGAAAGGAAGTAGAAAAAACCAACTGGTAATTCATCAATGTCTTCGATCGGATCGAGGCGGTGAATATATGAGTAGTGATTCACCGAGTATCTTAAAAAGAATGGGATTTCGCTCAATTAACTCCTCTGGGTACTCCACATCACAATGGAGTATCTGAAATGAGAAATCAGACTTTATTGGATTTGGTCCGATCTATGTTGAGTTTTACAGATCTACCCTACTTTTGTGGGGGTATGCTCTTCTAACTGCTGCACATCTACTGAATAGGGTTCTTTCTAAAGTTGTTCCCAATACTCCATATGAGATATGGGTTGGTAGGAAACCAAACCTTAATTATATTAGGGTTTGGGGCTGTCCTGCATATGTCAAGGTGACGCAGCAAGATAAACTCGAGGCAAAAAGTTAGGTTTGTTGGATATCCTTCAAATTCCAAAGGATTTCAATTCTATGAACCCGAGCATCAAAATATGTTCGTAGCTCATTTTGCCAGATTTATTAAAGAAGAATTCTTGGCAGAAGGTGGTAATCATAGAAGGGTTGAACTTGATGAAGTCCAACCTATAGATGACAGACTGTTAAATGACTCACAGGTTCAGACAGAAGTAGAACCTTCTAATTCCACTCTCCATAGGTCTACTAGGATATCGAGACCTCCTGAGCACTTGTATTTGATACAAGACAAGAGTCTCGATGTGCTTCTCATGGAGGAAACTGATCCATATATCTATACAGAAGTAATGTTAGACATTGATTCCGCTAAATGGCAGATGAATTCTGAAATAGACTCTATGCATCAGAATCAAGTATGGGACTTGGTTCCACTTCCTAAGGGAATTGTTCCCATAGGTTGTAAATGGGTTTAAAAAAAAGCGCATGCCCGATAGGAAGGTTGAAACCTTCAAAGCCCGACTGGTTGCTAAAGGTTACACTCAAAGGCCAGGTGTGGACTATGATGAAACCTTTTCACCAGTAGTGATGCTACAGTCTATTAGGATTCTATTGGCTATCGCTGATTACCATGACTATGATATTTGGCAAATGGATGTCAAGACGGCTTTTCTTAATGGATTTATTGATGAAGAAATCTATATGGAACAGCATGAGGGTTTTGTCTCCAGCCAAAATTCTGGTATGGTTTGTAAGCTTAAGAAGTCCATTTATGGGCTTAAACAAGCTTCGCGGAGATGGAATCTTTAATTTCACGAGGTAATCAGGTTGTCTGGTTTTCTCAAAAATGAAGAAGAACCTTGTGTTTATAAGAAGGTTAGAGGGAGTATGATTGTGTTCTTAGTGCTTTATGTTGACGACATCCTGATCATTGGAAATGATCTTGGAATGATGCAGGGTGTTAAAGTATACCTCTGTAAAAACTTCTCCATGAAAGACTTGGGTGAAGCTTCTTATAAACTTGGTATAAAACTCTATAGGGATAGAGAAAGGAAGTTGATTGGGTTATCCCAATCTTCGTACATAGATAAGATCCTAGAAAGGTATAACTTTAGCAATTGTAAAGTTGCTAATATACCTTTTCGACACGGTATTCATCTTTCGAAGAAGATGTGTCCTCATACGGAAGATGAAAAGGCTAGAATGTCTAGTCAGCCTTATGCATCATGCTTAGGAAGCATCATGTATGCCATGTTAAGTACGAGACCTGATATTAGCCATGCAGTAAGCGTTACTAGCAAATATCAGTCAAATCCAGGTAACGACCATTGGATGGCCGTTAAACATATCCTAAAGTATTTAAAAGTTACTAAGATAAGTTTCTTATTTATGAAGAATGTGATTTATAGATAAGAGGATATACAGATTCTGACTTTCAGTCAGATCCTGATGATAGAAAGTCTACCTCAGGTTTTGTATTCACTCTTAATAATGCTGCAGTCAGTTGGAAATGTTCTAAACAGGGATCGACAGCTATTCCATCACTAAGGCAGAATATATTGCGACATCAGATGCTGCAAAAGAAGCTGTACGGATTAGAAAATTTATCACTAAATTGAGAGTTGTCCCAAGCATCGAGGATTCGATCTCGTTGTTTTATGATAACAGTGGTGCTGTTGCATAAGTAAAATAACCCATAACGCATCGAAAATCGACACATGTGGAACGAAAGTACCACATTATTTGTGAGATCATCGCTCGAGAAGATGTTGCCATATGCAAAATATCTGAAGAGGACAACATAGCAGACCCGCTTACAAAGGCCTTGCCTCCGAGACTATATGATAGACATGTAGAGGCGATGGGTATTAGATACCATCAAATTTGGCACTAGAGCAAGTGGGAGAAAATATTGGAGTTGGTGCTCGGCGCGCCAAATTTTGTTGTATTTATAGTAAATACGATGTACAATATATTTTATTAGGAATAAAATTAAGTAATTTTTCATCAATATAATCTTATAAATGGTAAAGGTGTAAATAACCGTAGAATGAATAGTTGTGACATAAATACAAAAGCACCGCAATTGATACTTAGAAATGTCACAATATGATTGATTCTTAAAATTATTCCTAGTCAAGGTTTACATGCTTGGTCAATTAGTAAACCCGTGAGATCAGTACGTGTTGTATATTAGAATTGTTCTAATGGTTTATCTCAATAAACCATGAGTCTTGGGAGACTCATATAAACACGTAGGTATTTATTGGATAAATACTGAACGACTCATTTAAAGATTCCTGATAGATGGCACATCAACGTCAATAGGAATCTTTCAAGTCGAATAACATATTAGCTCCTTTGACTTGTGATACCACTGTGGATATGTGAGATATCCTCCATGTTTTGATGACAGTCACGTCAACGATCTTTTAAGATCAGACATCCGCCTGTTCGGTCGGTATGGACTGATACTCACGATATCCTGTGATATATCCAGAGAGGATCTATCATTCTCGTGTACGGGATTTAGGTGTCCAATTTGTGATTCTTTGAAATCCTTGGTCGAGGTATGATTCGGAAACGAGTTTTGAATATTTGTGAAGAATCATAATTATGTCGCGACACATGAATTGTTCATAGTAGAGATTTGACGTTTAATCTATATCTCTGGAACAATTCGGATAACATATGACAGGTGGATTATATATATGCGATGACTTCGACTTGGATGGTTCAACTCGATTATATTGTTGGTTTTTATTAAGGTCCCAAGATCAAACAAGACATGAAAATAATGCGTGAATACATCAACGGAGGTAGTGGAATACTCACATCGATCGGTTGAGTCGATTTGGAGACGAATCAAGCCACTAAACTCACTGCCAAGGACGCCCACTGCTGTGTAGTCCACTGTCCACATTTTCAGTTTTTGAGCTGAGAAAACGGAGCTCCGAGCTTCGTCCGACGGATCCCGGCTCATGGGCGAACCTCCCTACCACCACTTCGTAAGACTCGTAGTGTGCTAGCACTTGTGATTTTCACCATGAAAACCCAACTCTTGCTTCCCATGTGTCACGTCATTTTGCTTCCAAAAACAGTCTATTTTCCTTCTGTTTTGGCGTGAGAGAAGAGAGCAAAATGTGAGAGAAAGAAAATTGTGTTAAGTTAATTTGATTTGCATTTCAAGTGTATCTTATACACTTTAGTGAATTTCAATTGAATTTCACTTGAATTTACCTTTAATTTGAATTTCAAAAGTCAAAAGAAAAAGGTAAACACTATGCACATCAATTACACATCTTGTCCATCACTATTCATATCACCTTTATTAAAGTGACATGTTGTCAAGTCACATCACTCAAAGTGACAAGTGATTTGACGCTTGATGCGACTGATTGATTTGACGCTTGATGCGACTTGCGATGTCGCACTCGAATTCGAAATACGAATGCGCTCGTAATCACACTCGGGCTCGGGTTCGCTAATTCCAAATTAACGATTTTTCCGTCGCGTCGTAATTAAATGATTACGCCTAGCGATTCACTATTCACGTCGCTAACGATTAATTCTAAATTAATTCGTTCGCCCGAATTAAAATCTAATTTTAATTCCGCGTCGAAATCTAATTTTATTTAATATATCGAATATATTAATTTACCGATTAATTCCAAATTAATCGTTATCTCTCTCTAGACGATATTTTACCTTAGATAAAATATCTCCGTAATTAATCCTAGATTATTTTCCCTCTCTTGTATATAATCCCAGATTATTCAAGAGTGCGAGTTGTGCGTCATCGGTGGATTATCGGGAAGCGACCCATGAGATCCCCGTATATTTTGTAAGTAAATACGGTCGTCGGAATATCCGAATCACGTACGTACCAAGTACTACGTTTACCGATTTACGAGACAAGGTCGACTCCTAGCAAAGCACCAAGTCTACCCATTCTCCGGACATATCCTTTGAAGAATATTAAGATCTATATCAAGCGTAGTATACAATTGTATTGTATCGCGTACATCGATCCAGTGTCGGACGATCACATGTTAGGCCTGGGGCTGGAAATGTGTCTGCCCCGTACGAAACATATATCGGACATCAAGCAACTAGTCTCTTTAAATCGGGCAATACTGACCTAGTCATATTGTCCCGACAGTTGCAACCTTTTATAGAGCACTAGTTCTGTATCCTGCGTGATCATCAACTCCATATGTCTAAAGTGACACTTCCATCTTGACATCACACCCAGTGCACTACGATTCCTGATAAACCCAGAAGAGGTGAACATAGAACCAGTTAAGATCCCCCAACCACCAAAACCAAAGTTTACCGATTGTCGCAAGTACTAGCGATGCAAGTCTCAGGTTAAGACCATATACACCTACCCTGATGCGGCCTCCCATAGACACGCAGACATACTACCAATGGGATTCCGCGGGGTCTATCCAGAGCGAAGCTGTTTCCCGTACCATCGGTGAAACACGACCTCCTATCGCACTTGCATAAGTATCCAATACTTATATATATGAGAACTATGCCGTTGTGCCCTCACAACGCACACAAGTGCAATACTAGCCTATTCCGCATTATCGATGTCCAGTCTCGATAATACTACGGCTATGGACATTTAATGATTAATCCTTCGTGGACTGATACTGTCTCATATCATCTCAATCCAGAACTAATCATAGGGACCTCTCTTCATTTATATATCTATGGTGATCTAATCACAATGATGAGAGTGCAATTTCCTTATTACATAGTTAATTTGCTACAACAACACATGATTTGTGCAAATAGTGACGCTATGGGTCATATTATCCAACATATATGTGGTCGTCGTAATTTATTAGTGGACAAATTACGGACATGGAAATGGTTTTCTTTATAGATAAACTTGAACCTAAAGAGTCTCATAATATAAAGTGTACTCGTTGAGCACTTGGGCAATTAATTATGGATAATTCGGATTATTCATAATATACACATGCGTATTAAATAATGTGTATTTGTATACGATACATAATTTAGATTAGATACACATTATTGACCTATTAAATTTTGACACTTGTTTTATTATTATAATTAATTATTAATAATGATAAAATGGAAGAATATTCTTGGAATATTATTCCATGTCATTATTTTATTTTTGTTAATTAATTAAAATGTTAATTTATTTATTTATTTAAGATACAAATATTATTGGAATATTCTTATTAGTTCGGAAAATTTTGATTTGCCAAACAATGTGTATTTGACACATGGATTTTTTAATTAACAAAAATCAAAATAAAATCAATATTGGAAAAGATCAAATTGATGTCAAGATTTTGGCCACAAAAATTAATTAATTTTGTTGTAAAATTAAGCCCAAATTTTGGCAGGGTTTTAATATAAATTTAAATTGTTTCATTTTGTTAAGACTTTAATCAATTCTCATGAGTTGAGAAACAAAAGGAAAAAGAGAGATTAGGGTTCAAAACAAACATCAACACTAAATAAAGGGAAAATGAAATTTGTGGAAAAATTGATATTAAGGTAATATTAATTTCCTAATTTTCTATTTTCTTAAGTGTTGTTTTTGAGCATGTAAATATGTATGAGATATATATAATGCATGTTTGAATTAAATATGTATTTAGGATATGTATTTTAAATAAAATTTGATGTTGAATGTTAGTTAACCTTAATTGGTTTTCCTTTAAAGCATGTGTAATTTGGATTAATTAGTGAATTAATTCCAAAATTAAAATTGTCATTCTAGAGTGATTTTACCACTTTAAGGTTGCCTAGAATTATTCTTGGGACTTTGTATTGTGGTGATTTAATTTGGTGTAAATTAATTGGATTTATTGAGTGAATAAATCGAATTTTGGCTTGAAAAATGGAGAAAAATAAAATATGGATCAGATCTGATTTTATCTTGTAAAAACTGAATATTTTTCAAGTAAAAATATGTAATTTGGATGATTTTGGATGTGTATTGAGTGGTGGATAAATTCCGGAATTATTCCGGTGAAACATGAGGAGAAAACGACGAAATTCACGTCGAAACGGTTCGTTACGTGCCAGATATGATCCCAGAGAACTGGGAAGTTCGGGCAGCCCAAGGGCTGACCAAACACTGCCCAAATATCCAGGTTAACTCGGCTCAACGATTGGTCAATCGGTTTGACCGTTTGCCCATTACGCGTAGATTTGTTGAAAAATATTTTCGTAAAATAATTCGTCATGTAACCAAATAAATTATGTTATTAAATATTAATAAATAATATATTTAACTTTTTTTGAGTGAATTATAAATATATGATATTAAATAATTCGCTCGGGAAAATTTTAAAATGTTTAACAACCTTTTCCGCCCTCTACCTCGCCCCTCCGATACGATTACTCCAACAAGTATGGTAGAGATTAGATTTCCATCCAAAAACTCATACATGCAACCAAGCCTTGACAATTATAAAAATGTGTATGTGAAGTGCAAGCACAAGATATACTAAGGGTTCTTACCACACATAGTTATTCATATAGAGCATCAAGAAAAAAAAAAGCATATTACACATATATAACCATATATCCTACACATCAGGATCACATGCAACAAGATTTTCATTTTTAAAACAAGCCAGCAAAAATATTTTTGGTTCTTTTTAATTTTCTATTTTTTTTTTTTATTTTTCAGTTTTAACGTCCAAAAAAAAATATAACGACACACCATAGCTTGTCAATATCTAATGGTACGTGAAGTTGTATCCCAAGTACAGATCATACTACCGTCCATCTAGAATCGGCTATGAAATTTATGTCCGTTTTTCCATCCTATATACTAAGGAATATATAACAAAAACAAGACACACACACCCATATTGTAGTGAAAAAATTAAACGTGCAAAAATATAAAACCCACGCCAACACATGCAATGGGAAAATAAAATACAACATCCAATAGAAGTCATACCGAGGTGCACTCACATCATGCCTTTTTATGATCAAGACAATCAAAAGTATATGGGAAGTCATCTTGCTTCCTCACCCCAAACTTTCTTAGGAATCTCTATCACTTGAGAGTTCCTAGTCAATACAACAAGTTTCTCACTAAGGGATTGCGTCAGTTTTGTTAGCGTCGAAACCTGAGAAACTAGATTTGAGGATTCAAATCTAGATGGAACAGTCTTAAGCCATTTCTTGTATCTACGCAACAAAAGCATTGTGGTCTAATATGTCATGATTTCCACAATGATGGCATGTAGGCACAAACCTCATATGAGAGTGAGGTTTCCCCTTCACCCTCTAGATTGAGGTTTTGAACACAGGATGAATGATATGATGAGGAATCACGTGATTACAATGAAACATGTTTTTTTACCTAAGTCACTTGTAGGAGAGGTCAACGCATTATATCCGGACTGGACTGAGCTATGACAAACACGGTTTTGGAAGTTGATGTCTTGTCACAACTCGAACTCAATAATGCTTAATCCATTTTTTCGCACAATGAGGCCTACCAATCCCCAACATATGATCTAGTTTTTAGATCCACTAGAAAATACAGAAAACTGGGTTCTAGCATCTTCAATTTCAGTTTCTAAGAAGTTGACTCTATCAACTGACTTTTATTCCTCTCATCGATGACATTTACCATCATTAGGCTTTGCTTAAACTTACCTTGAGCTTCATTCTTTTCTAGCTTTACATCTTCACTCTTACTGACCTCTATGTTCGTCTTCTTAATAATTAAACTCTCATTAAACAGTTCAGCATAAGCTACCTGAAGACTATCCTCATCTACAGACTCATCGAATGAGACTTTTGAATCAGCATCATTAATATCATTCTCTCTCTCATTAGTCGTAATAGCAACAAAAGCCATATAGTTGCCCTTATTCTTAGGAGACTCATCAAAAGTATAGCCACCTTCTGAATCACTAGGGAAGGCTATCATGGCTCTCTTACCATTAGCCTTAAGGTATGTGGGGCACTCAGATCAAATATGCCAATAACCTTCACACTCATGACATTGGATACCTCGGGATTTGCTATCTCTATCCTCTATAAACTTCCTCATACTGTACCTACTCTCTCTAGGCTCATCTTCTCTATCTCTATTACTACTATGACCATTCTTCTTCAGCTTAAGAAATTTCTTAAATTTCTTTTAAATAATGGCCAAATCATGATCCGTGAGGGTATCATCATCATCACTAGACGGATCATGAGAAAAATTCCTTTGTGGTCTTCATCGTTATGGTTTTAGGCTTTTTATACGCCATGAAGCTTCTTCTCATAAACCTGCAGCTTTCCTACAAAGTCGTCTAGTTTAAGCTGATCGAGGTCATTATTTTCCTCGATGGCGATAATTTTTGATAGGAACTTATCAGGCAATGATCTAAGGATTTTCCTTACTATCTTATTAGTAGGAATAGTCTCACCTAGGTTAAAGCTTGAGTTAACGACATCGTTAATCTTAGTGTAGAACTCATCAAAGGTCTCATCATCTTTCATCTGGGCAGCCTCAAACCTAGTAGCAAGATCCTGAAGTATGCCCTCACGCACAGTCTACAAGATGTCCCAAGCATATTTAGTTCTTTCACACATGGAAATTCTCCTAAATACTGCCGAGCAAACAGCACCATGAATGGCATTAATTGACTTATTGTTCCTATTGCTAGCGTCAAAATCATCTTTGGTCCAGGTCAGTTTGTCTTTAAGGGAATAGACCCCATCCACTAAAACCGTGGGAGGATTCTACATGTACTCCACTGTCACCAAGACCCTCTCATCTAAGGGACTTAAGGAACGCTCTCATGCGAACCTTCCAATGTAAATATTCAGTCTCATCAAAGAATGAGGGATAATTTAAAGGTTGATTGTGTTCCATAGCTAATGGGTCAAGGATCGAGTTTAGGCTCTGATACCAAATGAAAATTCGTAATTATCCTAGGTTCTGACCCTATGCGAAATTTATCACAATGATCAAAACAAGTTCTAACTATTGCTACTATAGATTTCTTAACAAGCACCCTTATTCTAACAGGAATAAATGTTGGACAGTTATGACCCATAGCATCACTATTGGTACAGATCATGGTGTTGTTATACAAATTAACTATGTGACCAAGGAAATTGCTCTTCTGTCATTTGTAATTAGATTACCAATATGTATAAAAGATAGAAGGTCCATATGATTAGTTCCGGATTGAGATGATATGAGACAGTATCAATCCATGAAGGTTTAATCATTAAATATCCCTAGTCGTAGTATTATCGAGATTGGACATCGATAATGCGGAATAGACTAGTATTACACTTGTGCACGTTGTGGGAGCATAACGGCATAGTTCTCATATATTTGGGTATAGAATACTCATGCAAGTGTAGTATGAGGTTGTGTTTTACCGATGGTACGGAAAACAGCTTCGCTCTGGATAGACCCCTCGGAATTCCATTAGTAGTATGACTATGTGTCTATGGAAGTCTGAATCAAGGTAGGTGTATTTAGTTTTAACCTGAGACTTGCACCGCTAATACTTGCAACAATCAATATACTTTGGTTTTGGTCGTCCAGGGCTTTAACAGGTTCTGTGTACGCCTCTTCTGGGTATATTGAGAATCGTAGTGTATTGGGTGTGATGTCGAGATGGAAGTATCACTCCAGTCATAGTGGAGATGATGATCACGTAGGATACAGAACTCGTTCTCTTATATGCTGCAGCTATCGGGATATTATGACTAGGTAATGTTTATCCGATTATAGAGACTAGTTACCAGAGATCTGATATGTGCTTCGTACGGGGCAGACACAATTCCAGCCTCAGGCCTTGCACGTGACATCTGATACTGGATCGAAATACACAATACTACGTATACTACGCTTGATATAGATCACATATTCCTGTAAGGATATTTCTGGAGAATTGGGTAGGCATGGCGCTTTGCTAGAAGCCAACCTTGTCTTGTAAATCGGTATAAACGTAGTATTAGGTACTTACGTGTTCGGATAGTCCGACGACCGGATTTACCGCCAACATATCCGGGGATCTCATGGGTCGCTTCCCAAAGATTCACCGATGACGTATGACTCGCACTTTATTAATCTGGGATTAATTATAAGAGAGAGAAAATTAATCTGGGATTAATTACGGAGATATTTTATCTGGGATAAAATATTAATTAAAGAGAGATAACGATTAATTTGGAATTAATCGATAAAATAATATATTCGATATATTATACGAAATTGGATTTCGACGCGGAATTGAAATTAGATTTTAATTCAGGTGAACGAGTTAATTTAGAATTAATTCGTTAGGGACATGAATAGTAATTTTGCTAGGCAAAGTTATTTAATTAAATTAGATTTAATTTCGTCGCAACGGAAAATTCGTTCATTTGGAATTAGCGAACCCGAGCCCGGGAGTGTTTGCAGGCACACTCGCATTGTGAATTTAAGTACGGCCCACAAGTCACATCAAGCGTCAAATCACTAGTCAATCGATTGATGTGATATCTAGTCACTTTGAGTGATTTGACAACTTGTCATGAGTGATGTGAATAGTGATGGAAGTGGTTGGTTTTAATGCCTTGACTTTTTGTATTTGGAAATTGTTTTTTGTATTTTGATTTTTTGAAAATCAAAAAACTAATACACATAACACATTTTCCTCTCTCTCTCTCTTGATGATTCACGGTTTGGAACCATTTCCCTCCTTCTCTCCCATTTTGCTTTTGAAGCCATTCTTCTTCTTAATTCTAGCTTGGCCGAGAACAAAGGAGAAGCCAAAGAGAAAATTGTGGCAATTTTCTTGTGCTAGCACACTTAAGGGTCATCCTAAGGTGATAGGGAAACCAACTTGTGAGCATGGAATCACCAATAAAGCTTGGAGCTTGGAGCATAAATGGAGGACACCATGGCCGAAAATTGGAGCACATTTTGGAGCAGAAAACCGTGAGCTTCCATGTATGAAAGCTTGAAGATCTTCATTGTTCCTCGCATTGCCTCAACCGATCGTTATAAGTATGATTCCGCCAAGCTTTTACGAGTATTCACATGTTATTTTCATTGCCTAAATTGATCCTTGGGACCTTAGAGAAACCCAACAATGGTATCAGAGCCATTTTGAGCATGAAACAAATTAGGGTAAAATTTGGGCAAATTTGATTTGAGCATGTTTGAGTGAAATTGATTGTTTGAGTATGCTTAAATTATGATAACATGGTGTTATGCATTGTCAATTTGATGGATTTTGAATTGGACTAATTTTCCCCAAATTGGATGGCTTGGCCGAATCTTCAAGTACCCTAATCTCATGGTAATTTTTGTTTTTTGATTCATTGGATGAGTTTGAAAGACTTTGGGAATGTTAATTTAAATTCAATTGGATTGAAATTGGAATTGGACAAAAATCCCTACCATTGCCGTGAGTTAAGAAGCATGAAAATGATTGATTTTTTATTCAAATGTGTTGGACATGTGTTGATGATAATGAGCATGATTAATTATGTAAATTGATGTTTTGGAAATGTTAATTTAGTTAATTAATTATGGCATACACTTTAGGGTAATTTAATTATGAAATTTGGAATTTTGGAATAAAATTAATTGGCCTTATTTTGGAATTGGGCCTTAAAAGTTGTAATTGGGCTTAATGGGCTTGGTTGTACCAAGATTGGGTTTAGGCTAAATTGGTTGGATCCAATTGGGCCCAAAACCATTTCCATAAAGTCAAATTATGACTTAAATGGACCTTTAATATTAATTGGGCCTAATGGGCCTAAATTGGTTTCTTGGCAAATAAGGGTGATTCCTTAAATGGGCTTTGGTATTTGGGTTTGACCCATATTGACCAAAAGTCCATGCCTTAGAAATTAATTAAAAGCCCATTGGACATTAAATTAAATTGACATTGGATGTTAATCGGGCTTTGAGACCCGTAACGATTAGATTTGGAATCTAAGTCGTAAAGGTACTTTAAAAAGTGTAATATTTAATTTGGAATTAAATAAATGAATTAGTATTAAATACATATTAAATTGGATTTAATGTTGTAGTTTAATTTAATTCAAGAATTCGTACTTTGAGTACTTATTCGTAAAACGAGTTGGACTCGCGCAAAATCAAATCGTTCTTTGAACATTGGATGGTCATTAATATTCAGATTAATTAATTGGATTAGATTGATTGATAACATGCTTGTGTGAATACATGGATGCGATGTATGAATAATGTATATCGGATGGATATTAGATGGGTGGGGCAATTTTGGAAATTGTTGTAATAAATTTAGAATTTATTAATTGGACCTGCGTGTCCAGCCTATTACCTCCTTACTCTTTGTATTTCTTTTCTCACCTATTCCCCTCAATGTAAATGAGGTTTCTTTAGAAGTGTTATGTAATTGGGTAGAAGTAATACTTGTGCTAGCGGGAGAGAGGAAAATGAGAGATTTGTTCTAGGAACAATATTTAAGTATTCATCCGCATATCATTATTATTTATTTATATGCGCTTTATTATGTGCTTAGAATGCATGTTTAAGGTGTATGATGATGAGACCTTAACAAATATAATAAATTGGTTGTCAATTGCACGCGAAAAACCCTCAAAACATATTAAGCATTTTTCCTTCCATTGAGTGATTCTTACTCAAGATCCAAGACTGGCACTGGTTTGTTGGCCAAAGTCAAGACCTTTATCCGTCGCAGATGTGTTTGAATCATGAAGGCTTTGTTCCATATTGGTGTCTTGTCCAAGTTGTGATTTTTTGGCCAAAGTCAAGATCACTTCTTGTCCATCGACATTGATTACGAAGCTTTCCAAGGTCAATGGGTTCCACTTAACTGGGATCACTAAGTTTGTTGTGCCAAAGCCAAGGCTTAGTTGATTCAGAGGAAAACGGTTAGGGAATATATTGGATATATTGGCATATATAAGATATATGTTTCGGACTTGGATGTCCACCTACAGGATCTAGGAATTGGATGGGATTCAATTGATCTTAGAGATCTACCTAGTTAATTATCATACAATTTGTGGGCCAAAGTCAAGATTGTATGTTATTTAACGGGATCCTAGCCCACTAGGAAACAAGGTTTCCCAAGTACTCCACAGAGGGTTAGAGGCTTGCCGAAAAATAGTAGGAGGCAAGTATTAAATTTGCAATATTCGTTTAATTACTTGCCATACGCGCTCATTTCAAATTTTCATCAAATAAATTATTTATTAGTTGGACTAATATTTAATGTTGTTTTAATTAAAACAGTTGGACTGTATTCAAACTATTTCAATTAATAGTTGATTTTATAATTGGATTATAGTAATCAATATAATTGAATTTAACCAATAAATTATAGTTGATTATATAGTTAGATTATAGTAATCATTAAAATGAATAGTACCTGAAATTGTTGATTAAATAGTTGGACTATTAGAATCAAGATAATTGAAAGATTAGTGTTTAAAACATAATCCTGAGAGAAAATATATTTAAACGGCTTTAATTTTCAAATTGGGAATAAACTTCAGGATAGTCCTGAAAAACCGAGAAGTTAATCTATTTGATAGAATAACATCTTGGGCCTAAGCCCGGAGTTGAGCAAATAGTAGAACATGATATTTGGAATAATCATGTGATGATAAATTTAGTGCTTAATCCATTAAGCTTGCCAAAAAGACTCCTTAATTTCTTATTCAGAACTAAGGATTAGATCCTTATAGTATGATAATGAAATTTAAGGATCTTCATAGATCTATCTTTTGATCTTAGAAGTACTAAATTGCAATAGTAAACTCTTTGAGAGTTAAGGGCTATACTCAAGGAGACAAAGCCAAAGTTTGCAATAAGGCAAGAAGCGCAAGGTGCATCTTATTTCGACATTCTAGAAGGCCAAGGCTTGGCCAAAGGCTTCTAGAGTGTGGAAAAAAGGGGTAAAGGCAAAATCATTATAATTTTCTGGGAAGACAAAAGACATATCCCAAGATGTCTGCCTAAACTGTGGCAAACGGAGACACGGAAGCGTGACTGCCGTATGGACAAGGCTGACATGAAGGAATTGAAGACGGGCAAGGCTCTGACTTCAAGTATGTTTGTCATAAACATGTTCACGACTAGTATTAAAATTGGATTTTAGATACTGAGTGTGGTACATAAATATGTACTGGTGTGCAGAATCTGATATGAGCAGTATACTGACTTCAGTTGAGATTGATCTACGAATAGGAAACGGGACGACTGTCGCTGTTTTAACCGTAGAAACCTAAGCTTAGGAACCACCCTTACGGTATGTACTTAAATTAGGAAACTGTTAAAATGTAACTAGTTTGACTAGATACATTATCTATATATCAGGGTTTAACCCGTTGCGGGTATACCTTTATATTCTAGAACACTAAATTGTTTTATTATATAAAGATGATATTGAGAAAAGCACATTAGATGTGAATAACAATATTTATATTTTGAATATAAAGGAATCTCGAACATATGACATGACAAACAAATAGCTCAAACTGAGTTAATCAGTTGAGACTTATATGTGGCATTGTTGTCTGGGACACAATTAACAAGACTCGTATATCCACACTTTCGAAGAGTGGGTACTAGGACAAATTTGATTTTAATCAAATAAACTCTACGAATCTAGTTTATTGGGCAAAGTGCCTATAACGCTTTTTACTTGGTAAAAGTGCAAGTGTCACTGATCTGTTAGCCCTCGTTCATAGTGACGTAAGTGGGCCCATGTCTAGCTAGGCTAGAGGTGGAGATGAATATTTCGTGACCTTTACGGATGTGGCATCGCGTTATGGTTATGTGCTTTTTTTGAAACACAAATCGGAAACTTTTAGAGTTTCGACACGAAGTAGACAAACAGATCGGCTAAAGTATTAAACCATCATGATTGGACCATGATGAAAATACTTAAACAATAAGCTTCTCAAATACTTGAAAGAGTATAGTATTCTTTCAATGAGGACTCCTCCCGGAACACGTCAGTTTGACTGTGTGTCCGAACGGAGAAACCGATTTTGTTGGACATGATAAGGTTAATCATTAGTTGCTCTGAGCTACCATTTCCTTCAACGGATACGAATAAACAGTGCAAAACTTGTTTTGAATAAGGTTCCATAAAATCTGTTTGACATACTTCATATTAGATATGAACAGGAAAGAAACCGGGTTTTCTCATTCTAGAAGATTTGGGAATGCTGGGCATATGTTTGGATGATACCAAACTAAAACCCAAATTAGATAAGTGCCTAATTGTGGGTTATCCTAGGGAAACCACTGTATAGTACTTATACAACTCACTAGAGAACAATGTAATTGTTGCTCGCCATGCGGTTTTCCTAAGAGGAATACCTATATGCAGTGGTAAGTGGGAGGAAAGTAAAACTCGATGAAAATTGGAGTAATATTATTCCAGGCACCGATTCCTTAATGGAACATAAATAGTTCATCAAGGATGAAACTATACCAATAATCTTCGAATACATAAGAACCACGTAAGTCGGAGAAAGTCAGAAAATAACCTGGGGTATGGGTTTCTGATCTCACCTCATAAAGATGTCAATCTTATTGAGAA
This sequence comes from Zanthoxylum bungeanum, assembly GCA_019454045.1. NCBI lineage: Eukaryota > Viridiplantae > Streptophyta > Magnoliopsida > Sapindales > Rutaceae > Zanthoxylum > Zanthoxylum bungeanum. Next base: position 228,728 of record SKCR01036973.1, read on the forward strand.
ACCGAACTGACTACGTATGAGGAAGTGATACAAGGTATCGACTCCCTATTATGGCAAAGTGCCATGAAGTCCGAAATGGATTCCATGTAAACCAACTAAGTTTGGATACTAGTTGATGTACCGGAAGGCATTGTGCCTATTGGTACTATATGAATCTTCAAAGAAGACACACATGGAAGGCAACATACCAACGTACTAAGCTAGGCTTGTAGTAAAAAGGTATCGTTATCAACATTGTGTCGATTACGACGAAACCTTTTACCTGTTGACATGGTTAAATCCATTTGGATAATGCTGCATGTTTCATTTATGAAATATGGCAGCTGAATGCCAAAACCGCTTTCCTTAACGGAAACCTTTTGGAGGATGTTTATAATATCCTGACGGTTTTGTCGTACCAAAACTAGCAAACAAGGTTTGCAGGTTATTCGATCCATGGATGGATTGAAGCAAGCATTGGGTTCTTGGAACTATGTTTTGATGTAATCATAATGGTGTATGATTTAATTCAAAACGAAAATGATTCTTATGTATATATGAAGGTTAGTGGGATCGCACTGAAAGTGGATGTCCTAAGTAATGATGACATATCATTTCTTGGAAATGATATTCCCATAATAAAATCGGCGAAAGCTTGGCTTTCATGAAAATTCTCCATAGAATTCTTGGGAGAAACAACCTTATTCTAGGAATAAAGATCTACTGGGATAGATTTAAAGTTGTTAATACTCTCTGAGAACTCGTACATTGAAATAAATGTACACGACCTGATGTCTCATACGCTTTGAGCGTATGGAGTCACAATCGGGCCAATCCAAGTGATAGTCATTGGATTGATGTTAAGAACATCATTAGTATCTTAGAGGAACTAAGGATGCCTTCTTATACTATGGAGAATGAGAACTTGAAGTGACTGGGATCACTACTGCAAGTTTCCTAACCGATAATAATGACTTTTAGTTGTAAGAAAGGTACTACAAAGTTTGAATAACTGAACAGTGAGATGGAAATCTTCCATGCAAGATACTGTTACCGAATAAACAACACAAGCGGGTTATTGGTGCAGCTGAGGCAGGAATAGAAGCCATTTGGTTCGATAATAAATCTAATTAGATTAGATATAGTTCTGTTAGCAGCTGAGCTAGGTTACAGCGCAGGCTAAAGAATTAATGGTCTCATCAAGGATCTAGCTATATACTTCAATATTCATCTGATTCGTTCGAATCATACATCGTGGCGATGTGATGATCGAATAAATCGCATCAGATGATAATCATGCGAATCCGCTGACGAAAGCATTTTCTCAGCAAAAGTTTGAGCGAACCGTATATAGTTCGGGTGTTGGACACTTGAGTGATTGGATATAGGCCAAGTGGGAGATTGTTGGACAGTTATGACCCATATAACTATTTGTACAGATCATGGTGTTGTTGTACAAATTAACTATGTGACAAATGAAATTGCTCTTCTGTCATTTGTAATTAGATTACCAAGATGTATAAATGATAGAAGGTCCATATGATTAGTTCCGGATTGAGATGATATGAGACAGTATCAATCCATGAAGGTTTAATCATTAAATATCCCTAGTCGTAGTATTATCGAGATTGGACATCGATAATGCGGAATAGACTAGTATTACACTTGTGCGCGTTGTGGGAGCATAACGGCATAGTTCTCATATATTTGGGTATAGAATACTCATGCAAGTGTAGTATGAGGTTGTGTTTTATCGATGGTACGGAAAACAGCTTCGCTCTGCATAGACCCCTCGGAATTCCATTGGTAGTATGACTATGTGTCTATGGAAGTCTGAATCAAGGTAGGTGTATTTAGTCTTAACCTGAGACTTGCACCGCTAATACATGCAACAATCAATATACTTTGGTTTTGGTCTTCCAGGGCTTTAACAGGTTCTGTGTACGCCTCTTCTGGGTATATTGAGAATCGTAGTGTATTGGGTGTGATGTCGAGATGGAAGTATCACTCCAGCCATAGTGGAGATGATGATCACGTAGGATACAGAACTCGTTCTTTTATATGCTACAGCTATCGGGATATTATGACTAGGTAATGTTTATCCGATTATAGAGACTAGTTACCAGAGATCTGATATGTGCTTCGTACGGGGCAGACACAATTCTAGCCCCTGACCTTGCACGTGACATCCGATATAGGATCGAAATACACAATACTACGTATACTACGCCTGATATAGATCACATATTCCTGTAAGGATATTTCTGGAGAATTGGGTAGGCATGACGCTTTGCTAGAAGCCAACCTTGTTTTGTAAATCGGTATAAACGTAGTACTAGGTACTTACGTGTTTGGATAGTCCGAAGACCGGATTTACTGCCAACATATCCGGGGATCTCATTGGTCGCTTCCCGAAGATTCACCGATGCGTATGACTCGCACTTTATTAATCTAGGATTAATTATAGAGAGAGAGAAAATTAATCTGGGATTAATTACGGAGATATTTTATCTGGGATAAAATATTAATTAAAGAGAGATAACGATTAATTTGGAATTAATCGATAAAATAATATATTCGATATATTATACGAAATTGGATTTCGATGCGGAATTGAAATTAGATTTTAATTCGGGCGAACGAGTTAATTTAGAATTAATTCGCTCGCGACGTGAATAGTAATTTTGCTAGGCAAAGTTATTTAAATAAATTAGATTTAATTTCATCGCAACGAAAAATTTGTTAATTTGGAATTAGCGAACCCGAGCCCGGGAGTGTTTGCGGGTGCACTCGCATTGCGAATTTAAGTGCGGCCCACAAGTCACATCAAGCGTCAAATCACTAGTCAATCGATTGATGTGATGTCTAGTCACTTTGAGTGATTTGACAACTTGTCATGAGTGATGTGAATAGTGATGGAAGTGGTTGGCTTTAATGCCTTGACTTTTTGTATTTGGAAATTGTTTTTTTGTATTTTGATTTTTGGAAAATCAAAAAACTAATACACATAACACATTTTCCTCTCTCTCTCTCTTGATGATTCACGGTTTGGAACCATTTCCCTCCTTCTCTCTCATTCGGCTTTTGATGCCATTCTTCTTCTTAATTCTAGCTTGGCCGAGAACAAAGGAGAAGCCAAAGAGAAAATTGTGGCAATTTTCTTGTGCTAGCACACTTAAGGGCCATCCTAAGGTGATAGGGAAACCAACTTGTGAGCATGGAATCACCAAATAAAGCTTGGAGCTTGGAGCATAAATGGAGGACACCATGGCCGAAAATTGGAGCACATTTTGGAGCAGAAAACCGTGTGCTTCCAAGGATGAAAGCTTGAAGATTTTTGTTTTTCCTCGCATCGCCTCAATCGATCGTTGTAAGTATGATTCCGCCATGCTTTTACGAGTATTCACATGTTATTTTCATTGCTTAAATTAATCCTTGGGACCTTAGAGAAACCCAATAATAAAATATTAATGCAGAATATTAAAACAATGCAGAAAATAATTCAGCCACACAAATCAACACGGTAATTTGTTGATGAAGTGGAAAACTAGTGAGAGTAAAAAATCACTCCGGGTATCTCGTCTACCAGCCCAAATCCACTATAAAGAGAAATTTTAACAGTGATAGTAAAAGACCTATGGTGGAAACTCCACCGACTCTAGTACCTCTAGACTATAAGAACTTGAAGAACTCATCAAGACCGTATCTCACAATTTTCTTCAGAACCTCTGAAGTCTCTGAGTGAATCAACTATGTAGCTCTGAATGTCGGAACTCTGACTGCCAATCTTCCTCCTAGAGAACTCTGAAGGTTTAGGAAGTTGGGTTGTTTGTTTTGATGGTTTATCAATGTTCTATATCAACATGAAACACGAAGATAAGAGATTCAAAGAAGTCTTCAAGGTGATGAGCAAGTAGGTTGAAAGCTATAAATATTTTGTGGTTCAAAGGAATATTTTTTCAACCCTTAGGAAAGGTCGCTATATGTGCTTTATATAGGTAGGTTAAAAAGAGAGACTTCCCAATACTAAATTAGGTTTAAAATGCGTCCAAAATAACTCAATTCCGCACGAGAGTTCAAACGCCACTCGAACGCGCCACGAACGCGTGCTCTCTGGAAAGGTTCGTTCGAACATTTACTAGAACGCACCATGAATATTTTATCTCTGGAATGTTTCATTCGAACCCAACAGCAAACATGCCACTAATGCCACACGTTCGAACGCTTCAACAAACGCAGCACAAAAGAATTTACTCCAGCTTTGCCAAATACCAGTCCAATTACTTCAAGTTCTTCAAGACTTATTACAACTTAATTGAACTTATTTTGTTACGAACATTAACAATAAAAATGGAACTAACAATTAGTGCAAGGTCAATTAAGAAAAATAGTACAGAATGCTGATTTCTAGTAAGCCTCCCGATATCAGTAATCTCACAAGACATTATTACTTGGCAGAATTTCAAATGGACATTCAGTGTCTTCCATGAATAGCATGCACAGCTAATCCTCACACAATCAGTCAGTCTTAGTTAACGGAAGAATCCATAATCCTCTAACCCTTCTTAGATTAAATCTATTAGCGTCACTACCAGAAATAACAACACTATCAGCAGTGAAACCTGTTGGAAACGGTGATCGAGCACCATTCACTTTTTGTATGAATATTTATTATTAATGCAATGTAATATTTTCTTTATCATGATTATTTATTTATTTGTATGGTAATTTATTACTTTTATTTATATATTGTAAATCTAAGTGTTAGATTACTCTAAAAGTTAGAGATTTTGAGTTTCATTCGGAACCTTATATGAAATTAGTAAAGACCCGAGAGTTACAATATATGGTGATATAGTTGCAAGAGTTGTAAATGGTGTTGAGAAATATCATGCATTCTCTCGAATATAAATTATTTCTGGTCTAGATCTATTGACATGGGTCGGTCATTATATTGGTAAGACTAGTGCATTGTCTATATATGTAATGGACATATGGTTTGTCTCAACAGACAATGAGCTTAGCGGAAGTTCGTATAGAAATGCGGATATTCATTAGTAGAATGAATATCGAATAAACTAATAGAAGATGACTAATAGATATTTCATAAAATTGTCAATAGTTATCTTTTCGAGTTGAGTAGTTATTGTGGTCCTTTGACTTGAGACACCACGATAATCTTATGAGTGATCCTCTATGCCTGATACCATGCATGTCAGAAACCTTTTATGGTCTGACCTCTGGATGACTGTTAGGTATAGACCGATGCTCACGAAGATCGATGTATGTTAATATGAGGATTCGTCAGTCCATATGGTTGGATTTTGTTTCCAAAAATTTTCAGAATATATTCCGGAAATCTTTCGGCTGAAAGTTCGTTGAAGAAATTATTTCTTTAACATTATAAATAATATTAAAAAAGAGTTTTGCCTATATTATTTATTAATGGAATATAATTATGAAAATTTATTATATTGAGTAGATAAGGTTTTGATAGTAAAACTATAACCTTACTCAATAGGAGACCGTAATGACGAAAGGACTATACATTAACGTTTTAACCTCAACTTGCATGGTTCAGCATGTCGTGTTGTTTTTAGCCATGATTTGTAGGTGAGCAAGGCTTCATGAATATGTATACATGTATATGAGATATATATGTGTATATATATATAAGTAACAACTGAACGTGAGCCTAGAGAGTTTCACTATATTAAGTTTACTCGTTGAGCACTAGGGTGACTTTCGTCAAATATTGACAAAGTGTTTTGGGTTTAAGGATTAAATTGTTTGATCCGATAATTCATGAGATGAATTAATTTAATTGAATTAATTAGTTTTATATCAAGAGTTGATATAAGTTTATTGTATAATAGATGTAAATTTGATTTATAAAAAATTAGTAATTAATTAGTGAATTAATTTAATTATTAAATTAATATACAAAATTAATTACTTAGATTATACAAATAAATGTATTAATTATTTAAGGTAAATATAGTTAATGTAATTGAATGTTTTTGGTTAAAGTAACTAAAATCATTTAATTGTATTTTAGTTAACTTGGTTGGTGAGATATTTTGTTTAACTTTGGTTAAGTTAAATTTTTGAAATTTGTGGTGTAGGGAAAAGATTCCCTTATACCATGGTTTAATTAAATGGTTTTGTTTTGTTTTTCTTTAATTAATTTTAATAAAAAAAACAAAATGATTATAAGCAAAAAAATTTAACAACTCACTTTACCTCACTGCTGCATTCTGCCGAAAAAAAAAAGGACAAGGAAATAAACAAACAAAAAAAAAAGAACTGATTTCATTTCTTGCTTGCTGCCTCCTCTGCCGAACAAGAACAAGAGAAAGAATTGATTTTTTGCTCTTAAAAAATCCAAGCCTAAAACTCACCAAATATTACCTAACTTCTTATCAAGAACATGGAATTAATCCATAAGTGTTAAGGATCAATTTGTGTGTTTGAAATGAAAATTTTCTAGGGTTTAAGAGTTAAACTTTAGGGAAGTTTTGTTGCCATTCTTGAGTTATCAAACCCCCTTTTGGTCACCAAGATTTGTTCATCAAGAAACTTAATTTAGTGGAGGTAGAAAAAGATCAAAGAGCTTGGTGGATTTGGGGCTTACATGAAAAGCTTCTCAAATTGGCAATGATTAAAAGCTATTGTAGGTAAATTTATTTTATAAATTTATTGTTGGGTTGTTGATGTTGGAAAAATTATTTACGGGATTGTTGGATAATTCTAAGCATGTATGTGAGAAATTTTAAGCATTAAAGTGTATAGAAAATTAATGTATGGATGATATATTGATTTTATATGCTTGGTTTATATTTGACAATTGTTGGAAAATATTTTGATACTAGGATTAATTTTATTATGTGTTGATAAAATTGTTAAAGTGTTTAGAATATTTATTTAAGCTTATGGAAATTATATTGATGTATGAATGATTGGCGTTGTCACACACGTATAACGCAAGCACACGTATCGTTCAAGTAGTATAAAAAGTATCGATCCCACGATGACTTAATACTTAAGCTATCAATTTATGAAGTCAAATGTTTACGAGTATCTAATGGATTGATTGATTGGATGGTGAAAAACAAGTAAATAAAATGGTGCGAAAGTAGGTTTAGGAAAATTCAATATTAAGACACTATCTAGGGTTGTGAATCTTTCCAATATCTTTTAAAAGATGAAGTGATTATTTTATGTTTGTGTAATATATTGGTCTACTAACCTGGAACACGAAATTCTGCAAAAGCCTCTGTCGATGGTCGGATGCAAATACCCAGTGTAACCCAATTAATCATATGTCTTTGTCAACCAAGTTACCTAAATTCATTAAGATTAAGTTCCAATTGTGGTTACTCCCGCCCGACAGGTATATGTCTATCATGTAAGGAAATCTATTAAAGGGTTATATATCCTCAAGGAAGATTGTGGGCTATTAAGTCTAAGGCTGAAAGCTAAAATTCCGTTGTCAAGTTTATTTTAAGTTTACCATATAGGTGGTAAATAAGGTTGTCACCTAAACCAGCCATATAGGCGGTAACTAATTAATCCAAAATTTAATTAAAATAAGGGAGATTAATCTAATTCATTATATTAAAAGTCTCACATTTTCACCCCAACAGAATGAGATTACCTGCCCATGCTGTAAAAGAAAACACACAAAATTTTATTAATTAAATAAAAATAAAATACAAGAAAACTTAAATAAATATACATGACACTTTCCTTTATGTTTTCATGGAGAAATTCCTCCAAAGAAAGCATGAAAAATTTACAAAGTTTAGCTTTGTATTTATAGGAAAATCTGAAGGCTTCGACCAATTTCTCCACCAATTGCTCCATCAAACATGGCACCAAACATGGCATCAAACATAGCACCAAATTTGGCACCAAATCCTCCACCAAAAATGCAAGCATGTTTGGTGGAAGTTTGACAATTTTTATTTTTTTATTTTATTTATTTTAATTTATATTTTGAAAATGACTATAGTAATTACACAAAATACACTAGATTATTCATCAATTTCGATCTTACAAACTTCAGAATTCGAAAATATTTAAAACTTTAAAGTTGTAGATCTTTGTGTCTTCTTTAATCGGAAACTTGAATCAGCTCAATCGGATATCGGATGAAAACGTTATGGTGTAAATACCAAACTTGCGCAAAATTATTTTTTAGAACTGCACTTCGTGACACGTATAGTAAATTTCCGTTTTTGCCATTTTTTTTTTGCTCCGAATTTCATCGTTTTAACCCCAAGTTGATTCCATTACATCTAAAGACTCCTTACTCAAGTCATCCCTAATGAAATTAATCTTATCTTCGCGGTTATCAGACACCATTCCTAAAGAATGACAACGAGTATTACAAAACATACGAGCACATTTGTAGCAAACACCCATTCTTTTGGCTCTTCACTTTTTAGCATAAGTGCTTCTTCCTAAACCGGGCAGATGTGAAATAAAAGAGTCAGAAGACTCACCTGCCAATCGGACCCGTGCTTTATAATTCAACGAATGTCATTAGGAATACCTCTGATCATCAGTAGTCTCATCCGTTCCAAGAAAGCTTTGTAGACTTTCATCAGAGAATTTTGAGGGAGAGAATGAAATTGGTTGTGAAGACTTGCGAGAACTTCTTCCATCCTGAAATCTGACTTTACCTACACAAATTAAATACACAAAAATAAAACACACCAGATCACAATATAAACACAAATTTTCATGGGTTGCCTCCTAGCTAGCATTAAGTTTAACGTCATCAGCTAGACATGATTGCCCGAATGTCAAGCTGGATCTGAAAGTGTGACATTTTCTTTTTGTCGATCAATTGATTTTCCCCAGTAATATTTGACACGCTTGTTTTTAACCTTGAATGTTTTGTTGGAGTCGGGATCATGTAACTCAACGGCTCTATCTGGTAAAACCTTGGTGATTATGAATGGACCTGACCACTTTGATTTTGGCTTCCATGGGAAAAGTTTCACCCTTGATTTTTTTAACAGTACCTTCTACCCTGGTTCCAGTTGTATTTGCACTAACTTCTCATCGTGTCTTTTCTTGGCCTTTTCTTTGTATAATTTCACATTCTCAAAAGGCTGACTGTGAAATTCCTCCAATTCGTTGAGCTGGTGGAATTGTTTCTCTTATGTTGCTTGTAGGGCAAGACTTGGCTTCTTCAGTGCGCAATACGCTTTATCTTCAGGCTCCACAGGCAATTAACATGCTTAAAGTTTGTCAGTAGAACTTTGTATTGCATCGCAGATCTGGATGGTACTATTTATCACATCAAGTCTGAAACATTCCTCATTCTCGTCATTCGGGAAATTCATGGCTTTGAAAACATTGAATGTTACTTTTTGGTCATGTACCCTCATGGTTAGCTCTCCTTTTTGTACATAAATAATGGTTCGACATGTAGCCAAGAATGGTCTCCTGAGGATGATCGGCACGTCTTCGTCTTCCTCCATATCAAGGATAATAAAATCTGCTGAGAAAATGAATTTGTCAACTTTGACCAGCACATCTTCAACTACACCTCTCGGAAATACGAGCGTTCTATCAGCAAGTTATAGAGAGACTGGGGTGGGCATTATTTCTCCAATCTGTAGTTTCCTGTAAATAAAAAAAGGCATCAAATTAACACTTGCACCTAAATCACACAAAGCCTTACCGAAGTCATGTTCTCCTATGGTGCAAGGAACAGTGAAACTACCAGGATCTTTCAACTTTGGGGGAAGTTTCCTTTGAATGATGGCGCTGTATTCTTCTGATAATGCTACTATCTTATAATCTCCCAATCTCCATTTTCGTGAAAGAATGTCTTTCATGAATTTGACATAGCTGGGCATTTGTTCCAAAGCTTCTGCAAATGGAATGTTGATATGTAGCTTTTTGAAGATCTCCAGAAACCGAGAAAACTGCTTGTATAGTTTATTCTTCTATAGACGTTGTGGAAAAGGTGGAGGTAAAGTGATTTGATCTTTTTCCTTTGCTTATTTTTCCTCCATCTGTGGAACTGTTTCACTGTTTTCTTTTGGAACTTCCTCAGCAGTTGCCTTGACTCCAACATTTTTATTGATTTCAGTACAGCTTTTTAACATGATGGCATGACATTGCTTCTTCCCCATGTTCCTTGGATTTGGTTCTGTGTTGCTAGGAAGGTTACATGGCGGTCTGTAACTCTAAGCATTGGCCAGTTGTCCAATTTGATTCTCCAGTGCTTTAATAGAAGCAGGTTGACTTTGAATTAATGCTGCATGGGATTGAAACAAAGCATCATACCTAGCTGCTTGAGAGTCGTGTTTTGCTTCTATCTTTTTCAAATGGGTCAGCACTTCTGCTATTCCTGTTTCATTTGCCTGCTCTTGGCCTTTGTTTTTCTGTTGGAATCCGGGTGGTGGGTTATTCATTTGCCCTGAATTGTTGCTCCATGCGAAATTGGGATGATTCCTCCACCTTGGGTTGTAGGTGTTGGAATATGGATTGTTCCCCTATCTGTTGAAATTGTTGATGTAATTCACCGTTTATTTATGTTGGTTTGGTTCTGGTGCTCCTCCATATGGTGAACTTCTGGATCCAATATTACCTTGCATGCCGAGAGTTTCCAAGAATTTGCATATCTGATCTAGTTTGGCATTCACTGCTGTGTTAGCTCCAACTATATAAATTCCTACGATTTTTTGAATAATACTCCTTTCTGTAGGCCATAAAGAATTATTATTGGCCATTTCTTCAATTAAGTCTCAGGCTTGATCTTCTCTTTTTGCCATTAAAGCTCCTCCAGCAGCAGCATCAATTATGGTTCTCATTATTCCAGAAAGTCCATTATATAAAGTTTGGACTTGTAGCCACTTTGCAATCTCATGGTGAGGATATTTCCGGAGCAAATCCTTGAATATTTCCCAAGCTTCGCAGAGGGATTCTGAATCTTGTTACACAAAGGATGTGATGTCATTCCTCAACTTTGTTGTTCTTGCTGGTGGAAAGTACTTTGTAAGGAATTTGGTGGCTATAGTGTTCCAAGTTGTGATGGAACCTGCTGGTAATTAATGTATCCAAGCCTTAGCTCTGTCTTTCAAGGAATATGGAAAAACGCGTAGTCTCATTGCTTCTTCAGCTGCTCGGTTGTAGTTGAAAGTGCCACAAACTTCCAGGAAGTTGTTGATGTGGGCATTAGGATCTTCAGTTGCATTCCCCCCAAACTGAACTGACTACTGTATCATCTGAATGCATATTTTGATGTCACACGCATTTGCTGGTAAGGGAGGAAGTACAATAAATGAAATGAAGCTGTCAACCACTAAAATGGTTGTCTCGAATGGGAATTGGTGGTGCAACTTATAAAGGTTCAGGTTCCATGTTAACAATTGCTTCTTTCCCTTCTCGTCTTTCCCTTCTCAACTGTCTGATGGTTCTTTCAATCTCTGGGTCAAGCGGTCGGAGTTCAAAGCTTCTGGTTCGTCTCATGTAGTGTCTGAGAACCTGAAACACAAGAAAACAAAAACAATAAGTAAAAAGAAATTAGATACAAGTAAAGGTATCTAACCCAAAACTAATAGTGAAAGATAAATAAGTCCCCGGCAATGGCGCCAAAAACCTGACCGGTTGTGTCACACACGTATAACGCAAGCGTACGTATCGTTCAAGTAGTATAAAAAGTATCGATCCCACGAGGACTTAATACCTAAGCTATTAATTTATGAAGTCAAACGTTTACGAGTATCTAATGGATTGATTGATTTGCTGGTGAAAAATAAGTAAATAAAATGGTGCAAAAGTAGGTTTAGGAAAATTCAATATTAAGAAACTATTTAGGGTTGTGAATCTTTCCAATATCTTTTAAAAGATGAAGTGGTTATTTTATGTTTGTGTAATATATTAGTCTACTAAGCTGGAACACGAAATTTTGCAAAAGCCTCTGTCGATGGTCGGATGCAAATACCCAGTGTAACCCAATTAATCATATGTATATGTCAACCAAGTTACCTGAATTCATTAAGATTAAGTTCCAATTGGGGTTACCCCGCCCGACAGGTATATGTCTATCCTGTAAGGAAATCTATTAAAGGGTTATTTATCCTCAAGGAAGATCGTGGACTATTAAGTCTAAGGCTGAAACCTGAAATTCATTTGTCAAGTTTATTTTAAGTTTACCATATAGGCGGTAAATAAGGTTGTCACCTAAACCGGGCATATAGGCGGTAACTAATTAATCCAAATTTTAATTAAAATAAGGGAGATTAATCTAATTCATTATATTAAAAGTATCACCTTTTCACCCCAGCAGAATGAGATTACCTGCTCATACTGTAAAAGAAAACACATAAACTTTTATTAATTAAATAAAAATAAAATACAAGAAAACTTAAATAAATATACATGACACTTTCCTTTATGTTTTCATGGAGAAATTCCTCCAAAGAAAGCATGAAAAATTTACAAAGTTTAGCTTGGTATTTATAGGAAAATCTGAAGGCTTCGACCAATTTCTCCACCAATTGCTCCATCAAACATGGCACCAAACATGGCATCAAACATAGCACCAAACATGGCACCAAACGTGGCACCAAATCCTCCACCAAACATGCAAGCATGTTTGGTGGAAGTTTGACAATTTTTATTTTTTTATTTTATTTATTTTAATTTATATTTTGAAAATGACTATAGTAATTACACAAAATACACTAGATTATTCATCAATTTCGGTCTTACAAACTTCAGAATTCGAAAATATTTAAAACTTTAAAGTTGTAGATCTTTGTGTCTTCTCTAATCTTCAACTTAAATCAGCTCAATCGGATATCGGATGAAAACGTTATGGTGTAAATACCAAACTTGCGCAAAATTGGAATTTAGGACTGCACTTCGTGACACGTATAGTAAATTTCCGTTTTCGCCATTTTTTTTTGCTCCGGATTTCATCATTTTAACCCCGAGTTGATTCCATTAAGTCCCGATACTTTATTTATCTACAAAACACATCAAAACGTTCATCAAACCCGAGAAACTAAACAAAATATTAGGTAAAATGGGCGGTAAATATTGATTCATTTTTCGCTCATCAATGAAAAATTAATATATGATGATATATGATTTTTAGTGCATTGGAATAATTTTAAGTTTATGGAAATAAATATTTTAATACACTTTTTAGGGTATTGCGGGAAAAAAAGTGCTCGGGATTTGATCTCGCGCGCGTTCCGCTGCACTGGGCATATCCGTTCCTCCTAACAAAGTGGTATCAGAGAGATACATGCTAATAATTGTTCATGTCCTTTACAATTTTTCTTGATTGTATAAAATGCCCATGCATACATGTAATTGTTGATTATATGTTTCGGCATTTTTTTTATACATGCATACATTTAAATATTTGTATGTGTTTAAGCATGTAAAATCTCTACACTAGATCTTAGTGTCATTAATTTTGTATGAAAATATGACATGGTCCGGCTTGTTTATACGGTGTTAGTTAAACCATTATGATTATTCCCAATATTGCTAAAGCCTGAGGGATTGGTTATAATATTTTGTTCTAATCCGGTTAAGCATGAGATGAGTCAAATTTAAGAGAAAATGTTATCCAATATTGCTAAAGCGTGAGGATAATATTAGTATCCTACTTTTGATGATAGATAAGTTGATCTAAGAAATTGAATTATCCAATATTGCTAAAGTGTGAGGATAAGATTCGATTTAGGACCGAATGCAAGAGTTGCATGAGATGCAATTGACAATAGCTATCTACCTCTCGAATTTACAATGGTCAATATTGCTAAAGCGTGAGACTTTCGTAAATGTCAAGAAGGATCTACTTCTCATTGTGAGATTTAAGAGTTAAATTTATGTATTCTTATTTGTAGAGATTATAAAGAATATGTAAGCCAATGTGAGGGCACTTTATAGAAAAAGTAATTTCATACTCTATTTAGTGTTTTTTATCATGATATTTAAATATTATTATCCGTTTAATTTTGTTTTATCTTGTGTAGACAGAATGTCTGTTTCGAACCCGCTTTCGCGTATACTTGATACGCATAGGCTCTAGGGTGCTGTTAATTATAATGTTTGGCTCATGAATCTCTAAATTCTCTGTCAAGCGGAGCAACTTGAATATATTCTAGATCACCCAATGCCTGTAATGGTTTCGGATGATGCTTTAGATGGGGAACGTGAGACGTTCAAAAGATGGAAGGATGATGATCGGAAAGTCCGATCATACATCTTGTGATCTATGGTGCCGGAACTACAGAGGAAGTATATGTCGATACCTGATTCCGGATCATATGAATGAACTATTCAGTGATCGACCACAGGTATAGATGCATAAGGTGGCTGTCGAGCTTTTTCATACTTTCCTCCCGGAGGGAAAACCTGTTAGCCCACATGTGGTGAAGTTAATAGATTGTATCGAAGAGCTCGAAATGATAGATATTCCTATTGACCACCGCCTCGGGAATAGTGTGATTCTCGAATCTCTTCTTAAGTCTTTCAAGGACTTTACTATTAACTTTAACATCCATAAGATGTTTCCCACATATTCTGAGTTGCACAATATGTTACTGACAGCTCAAGATGAGATGAATAAGAATAGTTATGCTTTCATGGTCACTAGTGCTTCTTCTTCTGGACCTTCTCAGGCTTCTCAAAAGCCGGCTGGGAAGAAACAAAAAAAGGAAAAGAAAGTTACAGGTAAAGGTCCTAAAGTTGCTTATGCATGGGTTTCTAAGCCAAAGGTGAAGACAGATGTTGCAAAAGGAAAATGTTTCCAATACGGCATACTTGGACACTGGAAACGCAATTGTCCAAAGTATTTAGCTTCTTTGAAGAAAGCTCCCTCAGGTATTTGTTTTCCTATTATTGACATTACACTTGCTTTTGATTCTATTTCAACTTTGGTGTTAGGCACCTCTTGTCCTTCTCATATTTGCAATTCGTTGCAGGATCTGAGGGAAACTAGAAGATTAAAGCCGGGAGAGATCCAGCTGCGAGTAGGGAATAGAGATTCTCTACAAGTAGAACTAGTAGGAATTTTTTTTTTGAAACTCTCTGATGAATGTAATATTAAACTTAATAACTGTTATTTTGTGCCATCTATGATACGACAAATCATCTCACTTCTTGTACTTGACAGCGAAGGATTTCATGTAAATATTAAAGATGGTCTTTTGAATTTATTTGATAATATGAATGTTTTACTTGTTTCATGTCCCGTGGTTGATGGTCATTACATTCTAACAAAAATTCGTGATTTTTTACTATAGAGAAATCTAAAAGGAAAATATCGGATGAAATTAATAGCATAGAACTATGGCATATGAGATTAGGTCATATAGGCATAAAACACCTAACCAAACTAGTTAATGATGGTTTAATATCGGATCTAACCATAGAATCTTTACCAGTTTTTGAATATTGTATTCAAGGTAAAATGACCAAATCCTCATTTAGTGGTGTTGGACACCGTGCTAATGATTTATTGGAACTTGTGCATTCCGATGTATGTGGTCCAATAAGTCATGCTGCCATGGGTGTGTTTCAATACTTTGTAACTTTTATCGATGATTTGTCACGATATGGTTATGTGTTTCTTATGAAAAACAAATCAGAAACTTTTGAAAAGTTCAAAGTATAACGATTTGAAGTAGAGAAACAAATCGGAAAACTCTTGAAATGTCTTCGATCAGATCGGGGCGGTGAGTATATGAGTAGTGATTTCGTGAGTTATTTAAAAGAGAATGGGATTCTCCCTCAGTATGCTCCTCTAGGCACTCCTCAACACAATGGTGTTTCGGAGAGAATGGATCAAACTTTATTAGATATGGTTCGATCGATGATGAGTTTTACTGATCTACCTATATACTTGTGGGGCCATGCCCTAGACACTACCGCTCATCTTCTAAACAAAGTTCCATCGAAAGCTGGTCCGACCACTCCGTATGAGTTATATACTGGAAGGAAACCAAGTCTTAAAATATGTTAAGATTTGGGGTTGTCCTGCTTATGTAAGAGTTGCACAGCAGGATAAACTTGCACCTAGAGGGTACAAGTAATTCATTAGTTATCCTAAAAATTCCATGGGATATCAGTTCTATGATCCCGAGAATCGAAATGTGTTTGTTGCTCTAAATGTAACTTTCTTAGAAACATAATTTGTGTTAGAAAGTGCAGATCATATAATGATTGATCTTGATGAAGTCAATCAAAGTAACATTGAATCGACGATAGAACCAGAAGTTCAGAAAGATGAGATACCTTTGACACAACCACCTCGTAGGTCACAAATGATATCGAGACCCCATGTCAGGTATAGGACGACATCTGACGATGCCCTCGATGTTTTCTTAACCAAAGAAAAAGATCATTTGACTTATAGAGAGGCGATGTTAGACATCGATGCGGAGAAATGGCTGGAAGCTATGAAATCCAAGATTGCCTCAATGCATGATAATCAAGTCTGGGACTTGGTTCCGCTTCCCGACGGAATTGTTCCTATTGGTTGTAAATGGGTTTACAAGAGAAAGTGGGGGCCCGATGGAAAGGTTGAAACCTTTAAGGCCTGACTAGTAGCAAAAGGATATACTCAGAAATCTGGTATTGATTATGAGGAAACCTTTTCTCTTGTAGCCATGCTTAAGTCAATCAAGATTTTATTAGCTATTGTCGCACATTATGTTATGAAATTTGGCAGATGGATATGAAAATGACTTTTCTGAATGGAAATCTTAAGGAAGATATCCATATGGAACAACCCGAGGGATTCGCATTTGCCAAAGATCCCAATCTGGTATGTAAGCTTAAAAAGTATACTTATGGACTTAAACAAGCTTCCCGTAGTTGGAATCTTCATTTTGACGATGTGATCAGATCGTCTGGTTTCATTAAAAACGAAGAGGAATCCTGTGTCTACAAAAAAACTAGTGGGAGCATGGTAGTCTTCTTAGTGCTTTATGTTGATGATATACTTATTATCGGAAACGATATAGGTATGTTACAATCTGTCAAAGCCTATCTAAGTAAGAATTTCTCCATGAAGGATTTGGGAGAGGCCTCTTATATACTAAGTATAAAGCTTTACAGAAATAGAGCAAGGAGGTTGATAGGACTCTCTCAGTCCACGTACATTGATTTGATCCTAAAAAGGTACAATTTTGTTGACTGTAAGATAGTCAATATACCTTTTAAATATGGTATTCATCTGTCTAAGAAAAGGTGTCCTAAGACAGATGATGAAAGGGCTAAAATGGTTAGCCAGCCTTATGTTTCCGCTGTTGGTAGCATAATGTATGCCATGTTATGTACTAGACATGATATCAGCATGGCTGTAAGTGTTACAAGTCGTTATCAGTCTGATCCGGGTCAGGACCATTGGATGGCTGTGAAACATATCCTGAAATACCTTAAGGGTAGAAAGGATAAGTTTCTCATTAATGGAGAAAATGACTTACAATTGAGAGGTTACACGGATTCAGATTTTCAATCTGATCCAGATGATAGAAAGTCTACATCTGGGTTTGTGTTTTCTCTCAATGGCGGTGCCATTAGTTGGAAGAGCACTAAGCAGGGTTCGACTGCTGATTCTACCACCGAGGCAGAATACATTACTGCTTCAAAAGCCGCAAAGGCAGTTGTCTGGATCAAAAAGTTTGTTGCGTAGCTTGGAATAGTCCCATCTATAGTAGATCCTATTCCATTATTCTGTGACAAAAATGGTGCGATAGCTCAAGCCAAGAAACCTCGTGCTCATCAGAAATCTAAATATGTGGAATGAAAGTATCACATAATTAGAGAAATTTTGGCTAAAGGTGACATTATAGTTTGTAAAGTACGAACTGAAGAAAATGTAGCGGACCCACTGACTAAAGCCTTAACTCCCAAGTTGTTTGAGAAACACGTGGAGTCTATGGGTATTAGATACCATCGTTCATGGCACTAGATCAAGTGGGAGTGTTGAAAATGGTGATCGAGAACCATTCACTTTTTGTATGAATATTTATTATTTATGCAATGTAATGTAATGTTTTCTTTATCATAATTATTTATTTATTTGTATAGTAATTTCTTACTTTTACTTATATTGTAAATCCAAGTGTTAGATTACTCTAAAAGTTAGAGATTTCGAGTTTCACTTGGAACCTTATATGAAATTAGTAAAGACTCGAGAGTTACAATTTATGGTGATATAGTTGCAAGAGTTGTAAATGGTGTTGAGAAATATCACACATGTTAGTCTCTAAGACATTATCCAAGATCATATAAGCAATGAAATCATGTGAATACGAAAGTAAAGTATGGCGGAATCATACTTACAAAGAACGGATTTAGGATGCGTCAAATACAAAAAATTGTTCCTCCAACTTTCGGCCAAGCTCCTCCTTTGGGGATGTAATCCAAGCTCCAAGCTTAATGGTGATTCCAATCTCAAAGGTTGGTTTCCCTATCACATTGAATGATCCCTTGTGTGTACTAGCACTTAGAAGATTTTTGCAACAAAAATCTTCTTCTTCTTCCTCCTAGTTTCGGCCAAAGAAGAAAGAAAATGGAGAGAGTATTTTGGTTCCCAAAACCGTGAGCTAGAGAGAGTGAGAGTGAATGAATGACTTGATTAATTGATTTCAAAAATCAAAAAGAAAGATATACCAAACATTTGGTATATGTCATTCACCTTGTCAACTTGTGTGTAAAACAAGTTACCATGATTTCATTCACTAACTTCCATCACCAAAAAGGTGAATGAATGACTAGTGATGTGACATGTGGGCCCCACTTGATTCAAAATCCGAATGGGCCCGCAACACATCCCGGGCTCGGGTTCGCTAATTTCGAATTAACGAATTTTCTGTTGTGACGTAATTAAATCAAATTTAATTAAATAATTATGCCAAGCAAAATTACTATTCACATCGCTTGCGAATTATTCTAAATTAATTCGTTTGCCCGAAATAAAATCCAATTTTAATTCCGCGTCGAAATCTAATTTCGTTTAATATATCGAAATATTATTTATCGATTAATTCCGAATTAATCATTCTCTCTCTTTAAATAGTATTTTATCGTAGATAAAATCTCTCTGTAATTAATCCCAGATTAATTAAATTCGAATCATACGTCATCGGTGATCTTCGAGAAGCGACCTAAGAGATCCCTGGATATGTTGGCAGTAAATCTGGTCGTCGGACTATCCCTGGATACTTCCATCTTGACATCACACAATACACTACGATTCTCAATAAACCCAGAAGAGGCGTACACAGAACCTATTAAAGTCCTGGACGACCAAAACCAAAGCGTATTGATTATCGCAAGTACTAGCGATGCAAGTCTCAGGTTAAGACCAAATACACCTACCCTGATGCGGATTCCCATAGACACATAGTCATACTACCAATAGGATTCCACGGGGTCTACCATCGGTAAACACAACCTCCTATCACACTTGCATAAGTATCCAATACTTAAATATATGAGAACTATGTTGTTACGCTTTCATAACACGCACAAGTGCAATACTAGTCTATTCCGCATTATCGATGTCCAGTCTCGATAATATTACGACTATGGATATTTAATGATTAAAACTTTATGGATTGATATTGTCTCATATCTTATAATCAGGAACTAATCATAAGGAATTTTATCATTTATATTTAAGTAATCAAATCACAAAATGATAAAATGCAATTTCATTGCCACATAGTTAATTTTTACAAAAACCACAATGTCTTTTACGAATAGTGATGCTATGGGTCATAATTGTCTAACAACACATTCTCTCGAATATAAATTATTCCTGGTCTAGATCTATTGACATGGGTCGGTCATTATATTGGTAAGACTAATGCATTGTCTATATATGTAATGGACATATAGTTTGTCTCAACAGACTATGAGCTCAGCGGAAGTTCGTATAGAAATGCGGATATTCATTAGTGGAATGAATATCGAATAAACTCATAGAAGATGACTAATAGATATTCCATAAAACTGTCAATAGTTATCTTTTCGAGTTGAGTAGTTATTGTGGTCCTTTAACTTAAGACACCACGGTGATCTTATGAGTGATCCTCTATGCCTAATACCATGCATGTCAGAAACCTTTTACGGTCTGACCTCTGGATGACTGTTAGGTATAGACCGATGCTCACGAAGATCGGTGTGTGTTAATATGAGAATTCGTCAGTCCATATGGTTGGATTTTGTTTCCAGAAATTTTCAGAGTATATTCTGTAAATCTTTCGGCCGAAAGTTCGTTGAAGAAATTATTTCTTTAACATTATAAATAATATTGAAAAAGAGTTTTGCATATATTTTTTATTAATGGAATATAATTATGAAAATTTATTATATTGAGTAGAGAAGGTTTGACAGTAAAACTATAACTTTTCTCAATAGGAGACCGTAATGATGAAATGACTATACATTAACGTTTTAACCTCAACTTGTATAGTTCAGTGTGTCGTGTTGTTTTTAGCCATGATTTGTAGGTGGACAGGGCTTCATGAATATGTATACATGTATATGAGATATATATGTATGTATATAAGTAACAACCGAACGTGAGCCTAGAGAGTTCCACTATATCAAGTTTACTCGTTGAGCACTAGGGCGACTTTCATCAAATATTGACAAAGTGTTTTGGGTTTAAGGATTAAATTGTTTGATCCGATAATTCATGAGATGAATTAATTTAATTGAATTAATTAATTTTATATCAAGAGTTGATATAAGTTTATTGTATAATAGATGTAAATTTGATTTACATAAAATTAGTAATTAATTAGTGAATTAATTTAATTGTTAAATTAAGGTACAAAATTAATTACTTAAATTATACAAATAAAGTTATTAATTATTTAAGGTAACTATAGTTAATGTAATTGAATGTTTAGTTAATGTATTTTAGTTAACTTGGTTGGTTAGATATTTTGTTTAACTTTGGTTAAGTTAAATTTTTGAAATTGTGGTGTAGGGAAAATGATCCATTGTACCATGGTTTAATTAAATGGTTTGGTTTTTTTTTTCCTTAATTATTTTAATAAAAAAAACAAAATGATTATAAGCAAAAAAATTTAACAACTCACTTTACCTCACTGCTGCATTCTGCCGAAAAAAAAAAAAAAAAAAAATTGTCCAAACTAAAAAAACTGATTTCATTCTTGCTTGCTGCCTCCTCTGCCGAACAAGAACAAGAGAAAGAATTGATTTTTTGCTCTTCAAAAAAAGCCTAAAACTCACCAAATATTACCCAACTTCTTATCGAGAACATGAAATTAATCCTTAAGTGTTAAGGATCAATTTGTGTTTGAAATGAAAATTTTTCTAGGGTTTAAGAGTTAAACTTTAGGGAAGTTTTGTTGTCATTCTTGAGTGATCAAACCACCTTTTGGTCACCAAGATTTGTTCATCAAGAAACTTAATTTAGTAGAGGTTTCAAGATCAAAGAGCTTGGTGGATTTGGGGCTTACATGCAAAGCTTCTCAAATTGGCAAGGATTAAAAGCTATTGTAAGTAAATTTATTTTATAAATTTATTGTTGGGTTGTTGATGTTGAAAAAATTGTTTATGAAATTGTTGGATAATTCTAAGCATGTATGGGATGGATTTTTAAGCATTAAAGTGTATAGAAAATTAATGTATGGATGATATATTGATTTTATATGCTTGGTTTATATTTGACAATTGTTGGAAAAAATTTTGATGCTAGGATTAATTTTATTAAGTGTTGATAAAATTGTTAAAGTGTTTAGAAGATTTATTTAAGCTTATGGAAATTATATTGATGTATGAAAAATTAATATATGATGATATATGTTGACGGCTGATTTTGGTCTCAGGGCAATATGGGAATATTACTCCCGAGACAATCCTCCCTCAATAGTGAATTTGTTTGGTTATGGGGGACCAAAAGCAAATTTAGCGAGAGACAGATAAACACACCAATCGACAAGAGATTTAACGTGGTTCGGCGGATCTTGGTCCGACCTACGTCCACGGGCAGAAACAGGATGCTACTTTTTATTACTCCAATACGCTTCTCAGATCTTTTTGTGCTTTTACAAATCAGAGCTTGATGATTCTGATCACTGATTTTTTTGATGCCCCTTACACATACTCTGCCCTCCTATTTATAATAGTGAAGAAATCAGATTTCTTCTCCTACAAGAATTTCCTAGTTGAAATACTTTCTTTTTCCATAAAGATTCCTAGTCAAAACTATTCCCTTTTCCCATAAGGATTCCTAATCAAAACTACTTTTACTTTCTTTATCCTACTAGGACTCTGACTCACCAGTTTTCCCCATGAAAATGGGATAACTTGTCATCTTATCCGCAAGAATAGGGTGTCATCTTCTGGAGCATATCTCGCTATCTGGTCGGTCTTCATGAGGTCGGTCATAATAGTCATTTGAACTGAGAATGTTGTTGTCGATCTGATAATGCCTGGTCATCCGATCTCAAGTGGTCGGTCACCTATCATCAAGTGTTCGGTCCCTAACTCATGTGGTCAGGTCGGCATTAGTGGTCTCGATCAAGAAGGGAGTTACCCTTTTTTTACCCCTGCTGTACTCCTTAAATAACATAGGTCCTGAAAACACCATCAACATCTGTCCCCTAGTTCTCGGTAACAACGAGTTTGCGAGTTGATGCCGGGAACTATAAAAAAAGATGGTGTGCTGATCGCCTTGCTTGTGGTCGTTTCCAGAAATAACAGAGAAATTGCCTTCGCCATCAACTAAGTCTTTGTTTCTATCTTCATATCCTCGGTTATTAGAGATGCTGACCCTATTCAGAACGATTCTCCACCTCAAAGAAAATTGTTTACTTGGGTCGTTCCATCAGAAGATGAAGTTCCTCTTGTTGTCCAAACTAAAAATGATTCCTCCTCTGTAATATCTGTACCAGAGATTTAGAGGTCCTGACCCCTGACTGATCCAATCTCGATTGTGAGGAGAAAATTTTGCCTCTGAGCTAACGATGATGTGCTCGGTGGCATGTGATCATGTCTCGAGCTGTGAGAGATGCTCGGGCCTGGGGGAATGTTACGTCTCCAGTCCGAAGGGCTGATTCGGTGGGACGTACCCCGACCCCGAGCTGAGAAAGGCACTTGGAACTGGGGGAATGTTACGTCCCCAGTCCGAAGGGCTGACTCGGTGGGACGTACCCCGACCCCGAGCTGAGAAAGGCACTTGGACCTGGGGGAATGTTACGTCCCCAGTCCGAAGGGCTGACTCGGTGGGACGTACCCCGACCCCGAGCTGAGAAAGGCACTTGAAACTGGGGGAATGTTACGTCCCCAGTCCGAAGGGCTGACTCGGTGGGACGTACCCCGACCCCGAGCTGAGAAAGGCACTTGGACCTGGGGGAATGGTACGTCCCCTAGTCCGAAGGGCTGACTCGGTGGGACGTACCCCGACCCCGAGCTGAGAAAGGCACTTGGACCTGGGGGAATGTTACGTCCCCTAGTCCGAAGGGCTGACTCGGTGGGACGTACCCCGACCCCGAGCTGAGAAAGGCACTTAGACCTGGGGGAATGGTACGTCCCCTAGTCCGAAGGGCTGACTCAGTGGGACGTACCCCGACCCCGAGCTGAGAAAGGCACTTGGACCTGGGGGAATGTTACGTCCCCTAGTCCGAAGGGCTGACTCGGTGGGACGTACCCCGACCCCGAGCTGAGAAAGACACTTGGACCTGGGGGAATGTTACGTCCCCAGTCCAAAGAGGTAGACTCGGTGGGACGTAACCCGACCCCGAATGAAGAGAGGCACTTGGACCTGGGGGAATGTTACGTCCCCAATCCGAAGGGCTGACTCGGTGGGACGTACCCCGACCCCGAGCTGAGAAAGGCACTTGGACCTGGGGGAATGTTACATCCCCAGTCCGAAGGGCTGACTCGGTGGGACGTACCCCGACCCCGAGCTGAGAAAGACACTTGGACCTGGGGGAATGTTACGTCCCCAGTCCAAAGAGCTAGACTCGGTGGGACGTAACCCGACCCCGAGCTGAAACAAACATCGATCTCGGCGGTACAAGAGCAGACCCGAGCCGGAAAGAAACAAGTGGTCTCGGCGGAACGAATCCAGCCTCGAGCCGATTAACCAAGTGGCCTCGGCGGAACAAATCCAGCCCCGGAGCACTGGTTAATCCTTGGGATTTATTCAGATGAGAAGTGTATCCATCTTTAAAACCTATCGAATCTGACTTTGGCGTCCCTTTGTCAGACCGATGAAAAAATAAAAACAAAACTTTCGAAGATAAAATCAAAAGGTGGGGGTGACTTAGCACTTGTCCCAAAGCAAAACTTTTTCACAAGCGTAAACAACAGCACGGATTCCTTAAAACAGCGTCCTGTCCGCGGTTTCCAAAACACAATTCTGAATCTTTCAATTCAGTGTCCCGGCGAACCAGGATTTGGATCAGTAGAGCGTTTGAATGGTAAGGGCACATCCTCTACACGTTGGGTCACTGTGGAGCCTGTGTATTGTACGAGGGCTCCTCCTTACCACGCTGGAGCAGGCACACGCTACAAGGGCACAACGCATCCCCGTGCTGCGCCTCTCTCGGATCCAAATGATGAATGGATCAAAGAGTGTCCGGGATGCTAAGGGTATATTCCTCCTTAGGTCCGACATCACTAGAGCTAGCAATCGTCACGGGGGCATCATCATCCCCCATGCTATGCTTTCCCACGGATCCGTTACATCGGGTAAAAAGAGTACTCGACACATTAAGGGCATGTTCCTCCTTATGTTCGGCAACACTGGAGCAAGCAATCGCCACAGAGGTATCATTCATCCCCGTGCTATGCTTCTCACGGATCCTATGCATCGAGTATGTCCCTGAATATTCTGAGGACCCCGAGCTTAGAGACATTTGGTTCTGGGGGAATGTTCCGTCCCCAGGCCAATAAACACGACTCGGTGGGACGTAACCCGACCCCGAGCTGTAACAAACATCGATCTCGACGGTACAAGAGCATACCCGAGCCGGAAAGAGACATCGGTCTCGGCGGTACAAGAGCAGACCCGAGCCGGAAAGAGACATCGGTCTCAGCGGTACAAGAGCAGACCCGAGCTGGAAAACAAATATCAAAAACCATTGTGTGAGCCATAACAAACAAGCATAATCAAATTTCAACCTAAGTCAGAAGAGGTTTTACTCACCTTTTTGGGGATCCGTTGCCTTTCTTGCAACTCTACGAGGGTCACTACAAGCAAGGCTCTTCTTAATACATCCTCTCTGCATCTCAGCATTCCACGCATCCGACCGGATGACTTCCGCTATCAACTTGGTCGACCTCAAAAACCGAATGGTCTATGTACACACTGAGATAGCCTTCTTTCACCAAGTCTTCCACCTGCTCCCGCAGGTCTCTGCACCCTTTCGTGGCATGTCCCCTTACGTTGTGGTCCTTTCTCTGATGGTGTTCCCTCTTCGGGATATTTTCTCCTCGTTTTCTAATAGAACGAATTTTCGGGCCACCTCTAGGGCGGTTGCGTAGTCCGGGGTGTCCTGGATCCTTAGGTGGGTCCATAGCCTCCCGACTTTCAAGGCTCCCTTCAAGCTTTCCAGGGCCTCAGGGGATTCATATCCTCCGACTTTGAGTACCATATTATGGTATCTTTCAATAAATATCTTCAAAGTGCTGTATGAATGATTTTCTGAGTTGTGTGAAGCTGCTGATGCTTCTTGGGGCTAGACTTCTATACCATAGGATGGCCAGTCCGGCTAGAGTTAAGGGGAACACTTTGTAAATGACGTCCCCTATTACCCCTTGTACCTCCATTAGTATGACGAAGCCTGCGATGTGGGTTTTGGGATCGGTATGGCCTTTGTATGGCGCCATATTTGGCATGCTGAATCTTTTTGGGAATTTCTCTGACTTTATTTCTTCTGTGAGGGGGGACTCGTCTTTGCCGTCCTGGGCATCCCCTCTGTCTGTATTGGGGCATACTCCCCATTTGGCCAGCTCCTCCCGTAACCAAGATTTCATGCTGCTGTCTTTGGTTCCATGCCACCTCCTGCGGTTTCCTTTCTTTCTGTTATCTTGGGAGTGGTGCTTCTCGGGCTCGGTATCTTCCCGCACTTTTTCGTCATATTCTTTCCCTCTTCTCCGGGTGTTGTGAGGGCCTTCATAGGAGGAGTCTGGTGATGATTTGTCATCCTCTTCCTCCCACGTGTCCTCGGTCTAGGAATCTTTCTACACCACCACAGATCTTACCCTGTAGGGACCCCTCCTCCGGGGTCTGTCGTCCTCACTTGTATCAATAATTCTCTTTCCTTCTGCTATTTCGGTCTTTTCGTCGGCTAGTCCCTGTCTCGAATTTTCCGTCGTGCGCTCCTTCTATCTTTTCCAACCGGTCTACTATGGTTTTCAGCAGAATTTGGTTTTCCTCCCTTTCCTTCCTCAGGTTCTCCTCAATCTTCTCAATCCAATCCGCAGCCGAGCTCCCTGACGATTGGTGGTTTCCGCCTTCCGCCATTGTCTTACTACGCGAGTTGCTTTTTGTTGATTCCCCACAGACGGCGCCAACTGTTGACGGCTGATTTTGGTCTCAGGGCAATATGGGAATATTACTCCCGAGACAATCCTCCCTCAATAGTGAATTTGTTTGGTTATGGGGGACCAAAAGCAAATTTAGCGAGAGACAGATAAACACACTAATCGACAAAGAGATTTAACGTGGTTCGGCGGATCTTGGTCCGACCTACGTCCATGGGCAGAAACAGGATGCTACTTTTTATTACTCCAATACGCTTCTCAGATCTTTTTGTGCTTTTACAAATCAGAGCTTGATGATTCTGATCACTGATTTTTTTGATGCCCCTTACACATACTCTGCCCTCCTATTTATAATAGTGAAGAAATCAGATTCCTTCTCCTATAAGAATTTCCTAGTTGAAATACTTTCTTTTTCCCATAAAGATTCCTAGTCAAAACTATTCCTTTTCCCATAAGGATTCCTAATCAAAACTACTTTTACTTTCTTTATCCTACTAGGACTCTGACTCACCAGTTTTCCCCATGAAAATAGGATAACTTGTCATCTTATCCGCAAGAATAGGGTGTCATCTTCTGGAGCATATCTCGCTATCTGGTCGGTCTTCATGAGGTCGGTCATAATAGTCATTTGAACTGAGAATGCTGTTGTCGATCTGATAATGTCCGGTCATCCGATCTCAAGTGGTCGGTCACCTATCATCAAGTGTTCGGTCCCTAACTCATGTGGTCAGGTCGGCATTAGTGGTCTCGATCAAGAAGGGAGTTACCCTTTTTACCCCTGCCGTACTCCTTAAATAACATAGGTCCTGAAAACACCATCAACAATATATGATTTTTAGTGCATTGGAATAATTTTAAGTTTATGGAAATAAATATTTTAATACATTTTTTAGGGTATTGCGGGGAAAAAACAAAGTGCTCGGGATTTGATCCCACGCGCGTTCCGCTGCACTCGGCATATCCGTTCCTCCTAACAAAAACCAATAGTAATATTAATAGTAGCATCGGTAGTAACATCAGTAGTAGAATTAGCAGCAGTGACGACAAAGCCAAGCGTTAGGTAAATAAGGATAGGGCTCAGTATTTGCAGGACGTGTAACGATTAATCAAGAAGCATTGAACATAAAATATTACATGATTGACTTCAAAACATGCAAGCATGGTCCTTTAGCAGGCAAAAATATTAGAACAAGTGCAGCTCAAGTTAGTGATGTCATGATCGACTTCCTAATAAGCAGGAGTTAACTCATGTATACTAATATTCTTTCACGCGTGCAGTACAAGATAGGAGGAACAGAAGCTTTAAGCAAGTTGGGTAAGAGCTGTGAAAGAATATGTTTGTTGACTCATGGCATTGCAGAATAAGTTAATGGAATTGTTAGTTTTCCACCAGAAATTTACGAAGCTCCCTGAAACTGATCAAATAAATCATCAATCCTGGAAAGTGAGTATTGTTTCTTGATTGTGACTTTATTGAGTTGCATGTAATCAATACCCAACCTGAAAGTCTCATCCTTCTTCTTAACAAATAATACAAGAATGCCCCCAAGATTAAGTGTTTGGGCATATGAAGCGATTTTCAAGAAGATCTTGCAATTGTACTTTCAATTCTCTAAGTTCTGCATGAGCCTTCTGATACGGAGGAATTGAGATAGGTTACGTCACCGATAACAAGTCAATACAGAACTCAACCTCCCTATCTGGAAGAATCCCAGGTAATTCTTCTGGGAAGACATATGTAAAGTCTCCGACTACCAGGATTTTATCAATGTTGGCTTCGCTCCCCTCGATGTTATGCACATATGCCAAGTAACATATGCATTATTTATTGAGAAGTTTACTTGCCCGCAACGCAGAGATCATATTATCAGGAACTTCACCCTTGTTCCCTTGATAAACATAGTCGGGCTTGTGTGGAACACGGAATGTAATAATCTTCTCTTTGTAGTCAACGGTCGCATGACACATAGAAAGTCAATTCATGCCCAAAATAATATCAAAATCTAATATGTCTAGCAAGATAAGGTCAATGGGGTATAAATCTTCACCCTCTTGAACTGCACATGAGCTGATAACCTTATCTGCTGGAATGACATATTCTACGGATTAGAAGATATAAGGGGCGAATCTAAAACCTCGACTTCCTTATTAACTGGGATATAAAGTGCCATGATATGAAAGAACGCGTAGCACTTGGGTCGAATAATATTCTAGCATGATAAGAATCAACAACTAATGTACATGTGACCACGGCATTACAAGCTTGGACATCCTGTGGTGTCAAAGCAAACACTCTGGCTTGGCCCATGCCTGCTGAAGTCTGGCCTCTATTGTTTGATGTCTGACCCCTGTCACCGTACCCTCAACTTGTAGGAGGTCATGCTGGCGCTATTGTTGGTGCTGCCTGATTAGAACTAGAGGGGATTTGGGGCTGAGGACAATCTATGATCTTATGGCCTAGATGGCCACATCTGAAACAGACACTCATTCCTTTCATACACGACCCTGGATACCTTTTCCCGCACGTCTGAAAAATAGGGTAATCATACTAAATGCTGGAGCTGAACAGGCTGCCTGAGAAGTAACATTATACCTTGGCTTCTCACTCGGTCCCTAGCTGGTAGCCACACTCTTCTTAGTAGGAACATTTTGATATGTAGGCTCACTTTGAGCCTTGTTGTATCCATCTGGCTGAAATTTCCTAAATGTCTCTATTTTGCTCTTATTTCTAGATTCCCTTTTGGCCTGACTTTCTTTCGCTCGCATTTCCAAACCCAAGGCAACATCCAAAACGTTGGCATAAATGGCTGTATTTATTCAATGTAGATAGTCTTTCAATCCATTGATAAATCGTTCTACTTTCAGTTTCTCTGTGCTTAACGGTTGATAATTCTCCACCCTAACTTAATCCAACAACCACAAATACTATAATAGATGCGATCAGGACTCTATGCTCCTGTGGGAAACTGGACTGCGATTAGAGAGCCTTCTAGTACGGTTTAAGCTGACTAAACAGAAGATAGAAGATTATGATTTATAGTCAAAGGGAGTCGGCATTTGAGTGAGTTCGGTTTATCTAGGTAGAGTCGAAACAAGGATGATCCACGGTACGTGGTTAAAGCCCTGGGCCCCTGGACGAATAGTTCCCCTCCTCGAGAGGAGTCGAGTGAAAAGATACGGGAAATGAAACAATTTAATCCCCAAACTCTTTCTGACGAAACCCTCCGAATTTTTAGAGACAAGCCACGCTAAATTTTTTCGAGATTAATGATGATAGCAAATTGTGTTCCTAGAGAGGTGACTTCCAGAAATATAACTTTTAAAAATGTGCTCCTTAAAATATACGAGAGACTTTTCCCAGAAGTTTCTAAAAGATGGACCAAAGCCCCATTCGAACGCATGCCAAATATTCGATGAAATACACCAAAGCCAGGTACGCGCCAACTGTTCGATGAAATACCGCAAAAAATACTTTGGGCGCTACCAAGACAATCTGGTGAATATTCTTAAGTTTGAACTGGTTAAAAAGAGTACCCTCGAAGAGAGAGTACATCACGTGTAATAGCAATAGCAGACACCCATGTTCGACATGGCGTTGAAGAGCACAAATTTATAATACATTCTATCGACTGCATCATGTTTTGTGCAAATGGGTAAACAGCCCCTAATTTCAAGATGAGCAAACAAAATTGTGAATAAAATCTGAGGCAAGGTCCTAGGGAGTTACAAAAATAAGAAATGGTATCTCCAGCATGTCTTGCTACTAGCACAACTGGCCTAATGCATGTATCATTGCTATTTTTTCAATGGCAATAGATTAATCCCTCTCGAGTTGAGCTTTCCTTTCCTTTTCTTTCTTTTCAACTATCCCTATTCCTCTAATGCATTCCATGATGATTGCGCAAAACGAACCTTCAGTATGTCTTCTTTCTCACAACTGGCCTTCTTGCTTCCCTTTTTGCAGTAGTAGCAAATCCAGGTGCTGGAATTCCTGTTGTAGCTTGGTATAGATCTTGCAATCTTCATTCCAATAAAATAATGAAAAAATAATAACAATCAGAGTTCATTCCTTGCATAAAATTCTCTGCTAATTCATGAAGCAAGCGAGAAAATTAAGGCATAAAAAGTGCAAACTTACCTTGGCATACTGATAAAAAGAGCAATCACTGAAACTCCAACAATAAAGGGAAATACTGGCGCAGGAGTCAATTCCTGTAGACAGGGAATATGAAGGAAATGAAAGAGAGAGGACATACTTCTATCATGTGCAAAAGATATTCAAGTTGAAAACAATACATGATGGTAAGTACACATAATCAACAATCAACTATTCTATCATGTGCAAGGTTTAGTTATAAGTCACCATGCTTTTGCTATAAATGAAATATACCTGTTTCTGATGATTCTCTTCAATACTGTATCTGAGTGGACCCACATGAATTTGTGCATGTTTTTCTAGATCAACTTCAATAACCTCTGACTCAAATCTGTAGGTGCTTGATGGGATACTAGATTTGAGCTGCAGAAGGTGTTTTCCCTTGGGCAAGTCCTTCACCTGAAAGAAGTTGGACATCGATAGTGCAATCACAGACTCCACCTTAGATGTGTCACCAGCTGACTTGATTTCCACCAGGAGATGTGAATGTAGTTCTTTGATTCTATTTCCTTCGATGTGGCCACTTAAAATAGTCTTCTCTGGCTGTTCAAAGACCAAAAAGTCCAATCCCTTCATATCGCCAGAACCAACCTACAAAATCAACCAAGATATTGAAGGCCAGGCCCAATAAGATAAAATGATAAAAGATTTTTTTTAAAAAAATAAATAAATAAAGAGAGGGAGAGAGAAGAATGAACATGTTAGAAAAGACCCTACTTCTACCCCGAGCCATAGATAGTAGATGAAAATGTTGACATAACAATCTAGCATTCTTTCCATACACTAATCATATTTGATATTACTTATTTACATTTTATTACTAAACTTATATCAAAATAACAATTGAGTATTGCAAATTTTGAAATATTACATTTACTACTAAATTTATGGAAAAATAATATGTTACTACTTTTCTGTCAAACTATTAGTTGAACGTTATATTTTAACACCATGGTCAACAAAATCAATTAACGGTTGATTAACAGAAAGTAGTAAAATGTTAGATTTTATGTAACTTTAATAGTAAAATATTATTTTATCATTAGTTTATTAGTAAAATGTAATTTCTTAAAATTCACAGTACCCTTTGGTTATTCTGCCATAAGTTTAGTAATAAAATGTAAACCACCCTGGATATTACACCAAGTTTTTAAACTGTAAAAGAAAATGAATGAAATAAAAAAAACGTAAACAATATTAACCTTGATGGTAATAGATTCAGGAGATGCGCGCTCAATTTTAGTGTTACCAAAGCCATCCTTTTTTACTACTTTGATTACGTAAGATGTGTCGGGATGCAATCCTCTAAGACGATAACTTCCAGATGAATCGGTCACCGTCTCCTCATAGTAACCTTTTGACTCTGACCAGGCTACAACAGACACACCATCTTTTGGCTGGCCAGACAACAGGGTTACCATCCCTGTAGCACTGAGAGAATGTTCAAATAGAAGTTAGTCTCAGAAAATGGATTTTGGGGATGAATACCTCAACTAGCCATTTGCAGCAGGTAAAAAAGTATGGTTTCTACAGCATTCTAATTTTATGATTGAAGAAAAAATTACACACACATATACTGAAAGTAAAGCAACCACTGTTATTGGGACTTCTACAAGAGAAGCACCACCAAAGCTAAAGAGCCTGTTAAATCTCCAGAAATCTCCACACCTCGTTAGAGGGCCAACATTATATTTGGAACTGGTGAATGTGATGAAATAAATATGAACGTGACATTAGCTCATTACTGTTTATAAACAAACAAAAGAATTAACTATTGCCAGGTGAGCTGAGAAACCTGTAAGCAACACGGGTCGCTTGGAAAATGACTTCTCTAGACTCCCCAGGACCAAGTTCTATTGCCTGTGCCGAAGGTGAGAAAGCGTACTCCTACAGCAATAAGGTAAAAATATTGGATGAGATAATTGTCAACTTTCAGAATTAGAAACATAATCATGTTGTTCCAAACCCTGAAATTCAACTTTCTGACAGAGTTTACATTGTCGCATGGTAAACAATATACTAAATTCTAAAAAGCATCTATTTTTCTAAGCATAGCATGACTCGTAATTATCTCCCCCCACCCCCACCCATGTGAATGAGATTCAAACCCCAGATCTCTCATCAACCCAAGAAATTTTACCAACTGAACTACCAACCCAAGAGATTTTAACGGACTTTTCGTATCTACAATAGGAGCAATATTAACTCATAGTTTAACATTTTTAACCCAACTGCAATGTTGAATTAAATATAGCTAAATGTAATATTCTGAATGACTGAATGCAAGCAGGCAGCATCACCCAGCTGAAAATATCAGGGTCTCTATTGAGATCGGGATTGGGAGCGGATAGGATTTTTAATTTTTAATTTTTTTATGTAATGCCACCAAGAATGCCAGTACCTTGAGTAGAGGACGAAGGTAGAAATTCCCAGGAAATAAGCTATCAAAGAGGAAACTTCCGCCAGTCCCAGATACAGAGTTATTCCTATAACCATCATCTCCACTCAGTGATAATAGCACAGCAGGAATAGGTTCTCCTGCATCATCTTTAGAATATATGCTTACGGATATTTGGCTAAGCTTCTGACCAGAAAACAAGTTTGGACCTACTTGTTTCAGATAATAACCAGGCTGCACAAGATAAAAGAGACATATCAAGGAATCTGGCAAGAATGAAAAAACTAGTTGAATTTATATTAACATCAGAAAACCTAATCAAGATTTAGAACCAAGTGACAAACCAGTCTCATGAAACAACAGATTAGTTTAGCAATCACATAACATAATTAGCATATTATGAGGTTTAATAAGAACCTGAAGAAAAGAAGTATACAAAATGTAAAAGATATTTACATGAAAATAAAAAATAAATAAATAAAAGGAATTCAAGGAGTCATCCACCTAATAAGGTAATTACATAAAGCATGTCACTTGAATTAGTTATATAACATGAAAATAGAATTGTATAGAATTAACTCAAAAAAGAAAAATAAACGGTTCTTCCGGACCTTTGAAGCCTTAACATTGTAGGTTATATCATCATAAAGAGGCCCCCCAACAAAGGAACCATCTGTCCCAGTGGTAGTTTCAAGTGCTAAATGACCTTTCTTTAGTAAAGCAATGTGGCTATCTTCAGCAGCAATAATCCTTATATCAACACCAGAAAGTGGGGGAGAAACTGATCCTTCAGTGTACAGCCCAAGTCGACCAGAGAAAGGAGGGATTAAAGCTTGGCAACCATCATCTATCACAGAAACCTAACACCATGAAATGAGAAAATTACAAATAAGATGGATTAAATATTACAGTATAAATTTTGCACTCCCCCGAGTAATGTCACCTGATGTTGTCTAGGATAAAACAAGATTTTCCTTTCTTCATCACCCCTGCAACATACCGCAGTTAAATTTTAGTGCATAAAAAGTGCAAAAGAGATAGCAAGTTAACAGAAAAAAGTGGTTCAACCGAAGCCACAAAGCTAAAGAAATCATAGCGGTGTAATGTCACACGACAATGAAGGAAAAAATGACAGGAGAAATAAAAAGAAACTAACTAGCTGAGCTGTTGAAAGCTTGTTGCTATATTAAAAGGAAAATATCATTTCCCAAACAATTCATGCATTCCTATGAAGCATATGTAAATAATACAGTAACTGCTGCTCTTGTATATATTGCATGCCACATGCTTAAGGTAAATGAGCTGTTTGCATGCTTTACAAACATAAAAAGAAATCAAGACATGTATAACTGAAATGGGTACTAAAAAATCAAAAAAGCTATCCAGAAATATCTACCTCGGGTCCCTAGGAACAAAAGTGAGTTTGTCTCCAAGGTTAGCCCACAAAGAATACTCGTATACAGCATAGCTTGTTTGATCATTTGTAGGTAATGCGAGTGTGGCTGTCGTTCTATTACTAATACTGCCATCACCATTGAGAATATCCATAATGAAATTCTCAGGTAATTCATATACACCATTTGATGATCTTGACTCAACATTGATATGTCCTTTAAGTCGATACTTCTCACCCTTAAGATAGATAGGCTACAGAAATAACATGAAGGATGTAACTAAAAAGGGAAAATTAGATGAGCCAATCATAGAAAGAAAAATGCATCAGTAATGTCAAAACTCACAAAACACATGAGAAAAGTTATATAATAATGTACCGATGGGTTTGAAGTGTCAATCTTCAGTACTGGACTCCCAAAGAAGACACATGGATTAGCAAAGTGAAGTTCATGCACCCCAGGAGATTCCACACATACATGCTGTGAACCTTTCTGCATTTCATGAAGGAAAAGGTATGAAATTATATGAGTAGACCTGAATTGCTCTCGTCTTACGTGAATTTCCACTTGGGACATTCTAGCAAACAGAAAGACTACCTTAATTTTCAAAGGCACATGTGAGCCATCTTGTTCAGTCATGTAAGCATCTACATCATGAGTGGAGATAACATTTACCCAATAACCCCTTTGAACAAATTCAACATCTTTAACGTCGTCAGCACCAACAACCACATCAATGAAGCTCTGCTCCCAACACCAATTATCTTCCGTGGATGTAGTTTCAGGGGAAGTGCGCTTAACCTTAAAAGGCAACAAACATCAAGGAAAGAGGCTCAAAAATCAGACTTAAAAACCTCAAAGTGTGTGTTGGTAAACACAAAACAATGTTGCCTTAGCTACATGAATGTTCTTGTTCATTTATCTATAACCTATAATATGAAAAATATAGGACGATCCCAAAAAAATATTCTAGTAGGTTGGCCTCTTTCCGTGGAAGCAAGAGGTCAAGGGTACAATTCCAAAGAAATGCATTAATTTGGGGATGGGGTGGGGTGCATGGTAGCAACACACACACACAGAGTCGGAGAGGGGGGCACTGTACCTCAAGCCTGTATTTGCCAGGGAGAACATCGCGAAAGAGAAATTGATCATTATCATCAGTCAAGCTAACGGTCTTTTTCTCTTTTCCTTCATAATGTTTTTGCACCAATCTCACAAGGCTGACAGTCACAAGGGAACCACATCTCTCCTTGCAAGCTACATTACCTTGCACATTAACCAGTGCCTTCATAATGCATAAAAATCGACATCAGTAATAAGTATTTATAAGAATACGTGTTTATTCTAAGCATGTGAAGTCCTTCAAATACCCACACCCTTTTTCATTATAACACAAAAAGGATAGAGAACGAGGAAAAAAGAAGAAGAAGAAGAAGAAGACTAGAAACATTATTTACTGCTTGATACTATTCTTAAAATAGAATATAAATCCCAGGTAATAAATTTGGTAGTCACCAATAAAAGAATTAAATTTAAGAATTTAATTCTATGAAAATGCTTGACACTTTTATAACCTGACCAATCAGCCAATAAAACATCCCATGCCAAAAGTCCAGTAGTCCACCATTTTGGTACATTATGAGTCAAAAATTTGGGTATGCCACCTGATAGATCGACTTCCAACAAATAATGGAGCTAACACTTTTTTAGTGTGAGAAATATTACCTGAGAAAACTCAAAGTTTAACAATGGACTCTTGACTACAACATCTTCATAAG
This sequence comes from Zanthoxylum bungeanum, assembly GCA_019454045.1. Classification (NCBI taxonomy): domain Eukaryota; kingdom Viridiplantae; phylum Streptophyta; class Magnoliopsida; order Sapindales; family Rutaceae; genus Zanthoxylum; species Zanthoxylum bungeanum. The sequence continues at coordinate 264,959 of SKCR01036973.1, forward strand.
GTGGTAAAAATAAAATTCCCGAGGAGCTATCAGGTGAAGCAGCCATAGCAGATAAGCGGTATTTGCCTGGTGGAACCTGCACAATATTAGAGAAACAAAAGGAAAGAATTAAGGCATCCAGAAAATAGATGTATTACACTTGATCACATATGTGACGTTTGAAACCAGGAAAGAACCCAAATGCACCAGGCTATATTATGTTTACTACCTAATTTTTTAGTACACTGTATGCCATCTGCGGGTAACAATTGAGGAGTTTAACAAATTTACACCAGCACCAATGTTTTTTTAAAGATACTGTGCAAGATTACTGCTGGTAATCAAGATCAAACTGCATTAACTCATCCTAAACAAGGCATTCGGCCTCTTCCATACCATATATATAGATAATTTAAATCTCATAGGTTGACTAGTTTACGTTTTTTGCAACAAGGATTCATTGGAACACTACATAGTGGAATAAACCGGACAACCGATATAAAACAAGATAAACACTAAGCAACAAACATCACACCTCAAGGAAAAATAAAAATTAGTTGTACACATGCTATATTGGTGCCTTAAGGGATTGCTTAGCTGGTTAGATCTTCTACAATGAAGCAAGAAGTTTAAGGATCAAACCCGCTCAAACCAACTTCAGAACGAGATTCCATTTAATTTCTGTTGTGCATGGGTAGGGAAGTGTGGTGAGTGGTGTGTCATGTGTGGTGTGTTGTAATTGAAAAAATATGATATATAGCTACTCTCAGTTGGCTGCTGTGTAAACACTGGCAAACATAAAAACAAAACTGCTTCATGAATGTTCCCATGAAAGCTTTGCCTTGACCAATAAATTTTTAATTTTTATTGCTAAAAATTCATCCAGATTGGTTGGGTTACAAAAATATCTGTCACAGAAACTGCAGCAAGAACAGAACCAAAAATTGGTTATAGACGAGAAACTATCAACCTCATACTGTTCAGTAATCAGTATACTAGGTGAAAGCCACTTAATCAAAACTTCCAACTTCAATGTAAAGCATAAACATATAATCACCTTCGACACATGCTTTCTCGCAGATTTTTCAACGAACATCAGAAAATATTGTGCAGGTAACATGCTTATATCCAAAACAACAACCAATCATAAGAAAAGCAGTAACTACAGGTTCCCAAACAAGTTGCTTATGCACGCATTACAGTATATGTACAGTGTTGGCAGCATCCACAACTCGAAAAATAAAATCCTCTCCCTTTTAATTTAAGCTATATTAATATCAGAAAATAACAATTACGCTTCAAGCAGTGGGATACAAGGAAGTAACATACCTCAAAGCAGAAGTTTCCATTTTCATCTGTCTGTTTCACTTGAGGCTTGACTTTCTCTGGTCCATGAGTCAACATTACCTGGGATACAAATGTGACAATTAGCTTCACTAATTAGCATGCATTTCGAATGCATCTAATTGATATGAAAGTAAATTTGAAATTTACCTTAACCTTGGAGCCTGAACTAACCATCCGTACTACACCACAAATGTCATAAGAAATTGCTTTTATATCAGCAACTGAGGCCATATTTGGCAAAACCTAACAAACGAACCGGTTAAAACAGGGAAAAGTGCAGTAAAGTATTATTGATCCCCACAAATGAATATATTGTCCCCTAGAAACATTACACAGGAGGATAACCGTGTCAAAAGTTCAACATACGGATACGAAATGTATCTTGAACTATGCTTTACCATATACTCCATCAGTTTGTTGAACTTGTAGTGCGCCTTCACCGCTTCTATTGTATAGCGATTTGATGTGACCTAAAATTATCAACAGCTTAGTGAAGTGCAAAGAAAAACTTTTTAAAGAAATGAAATAATAAAACTGCATTGATCAAGTTTCATTGGCCATCTCTATCTTTCCTTTTTCGAACAAGCCCAAGATAACATTCATTCACTCTCCATGAAACTAAGATATAACTCAAATAAACCAAAGGCCATTTTCTTGAGTTTGAAGCAAAAGCTAACATAGTGCATCCATTAATAGCTCCACAACTACAGAGGAATCTATTGAGAAATGAGAATTCACAATAAACCATTTAAAAAGGACACCTTATTTCATTTCATCAACCAAGCTTAGATATTAGGAGAAATAAACAAAAACAAACAATGAAAAGCAATTAAGAACAGAGAATTTGATGCTTAGAAAAATATTTTTCACGCCCCAGCCTCAAAATAAACATATTGTGGCACAAAAGAAATGGTGTTGTCAATAGTCCAATAAATAATTAGCAATCTCAGCTATCAAAAAGCATACATAGGTCACTCATGACCATATAAATAAACTAATAACCAATATAGTCCTTCATACCTGATCAAGCTTGTAATAGCCTTCCTTGTCCGTGATAGACCTCTCATGACCATCAACTACTATTTTAACATCATCCACTCCCATGCCATTTTCATCAACTACACGACCCCCAACAGAAAATCCTGTGACCTGCAAAAACAGAGAATCCAGAATTGCATACATTCATATTATCAGGTGCAGAAGGAATGGTAAATTCTGAACAGTTTCATTAGCTGAAGCCTGAAGGAAATAAAAGTGGGTTTGCACTAAAGATACAAAATAGTCTATGAGTCTCGTCAAATGCGCAAGTGACTGATAATCCTTGGATAGAATCCTGGGATCATTAAGGATGCACTGCATCCTAGTCTAAGCAACTAAACAATTTACCTGGAACTTTTCAGGAACTGTCATGTGTTGATGCTTAACAGACATGGAAACAAAAGCAGGGGAAACATCGAATACTGTATTCTCGCCCTTGTAGTGGGGTACAAGTTTATATTGTCCTGTAAATAATAAACTTCATGAGGCACTACAATCACTAGAAGCACAAAATAATTGCCAAGATGCATGAATACCTGACTATCCTAATGCATCTTAGCATAGCAGGATGTATAAAACCAGATAAATGTCTTGATATATATATAGACCAAGTAAAAGGTTACAAAAGAAGACATAAAAGCACCCATAGAACATAAATGAGAATTTGAATATCTCATCAAGCATTTAACAATAAACGGACTTTGGAACCAAGAGGACGTAAAAACCATCCACACGACACAAATACGAATAATCCTCAGGTTCACTTTTGTTATTGTTTCCCCCTTTATTTATTCTATAAAAATGTATCTGATTCCTATCCCAAAAGAAAAAATGCAACATCAGCTTCTGCTGTTCTATAGCTATGAGATCCCAGTTCTGGTTCAAATTAATTCATATCCCCTTCAAGGCAATACATATGGGAAAAAACCAGCAGCTAAAGGAGAAATAAATGACTAAAAGCACTGCAAAACGGGAATATGAAATCTCACAACAACAAATAACTGATCTAATGTTCCTAATTTTCTCAGCAAAAAACAGCAATATTTGTCCAGCAACCAGATGTTATGCTAAGTCTACAGAATAACAACTATCATAAAACTCCAGTCCCCCATGGATCAACATAAACTCAGTTTCTTTCAGCATGTGCAGAAAAGCTCAAGTAAATTTCACATCAGCCTGACAATAAATGAATAAACTGCATTAAGAAAAAAACTAATGTTAAGGGCTGCATCTTAAGTATCAAGTATTAAGCAGGTTCAAAAACTATTCAAATATGTGGGAAGGAAAGTATCCAAAGGGAAAAAAAATTAACATAAAATGCATAGCATTTTTTCACAAATAGAACTAAGAACATTAGAATTACCACAAGGTATTGATTTAAACGTGAACTTTCCATCAGCATCGGATACAACATGACAGAGAGCTTTTCTCTGTCTCGGGGCATTACCAGAACCTTGTGGACAGTCTACCTCACTGATATCATCGGAAAACAAATATATATGAACTCCCAATATTGGATTTCCCTACAAAAACAAAACAGCACAGTGACATTTACTTATTGATGAAAGTGGGAAAAGCACAATGTCAGGCACGTTTAAATGATGATTGGTCTAGAATCCAATTTTACACTTCCAAAACTTGAATAAACAAAAATTTATATTGCAAAAATATGGCCTATCTCAATTAAAATGAATATCAACCATCTTTCTGATAGAAAACAAAAATAAAGTAATAAACAATGCTACAATTAAAAATTAAATTAAATTAAATTAAACAAAAACGATAGGATTTACATAACACTCCAATTTATATATGTCTTTAGAAACTCCTGCTAAAGATTGAATATAACAACTCAAAACAATATTGCACTTTCATGCCACTGCTGGCTCTGCTATACCTGAGCAACAACGAGTCCACGGATTTCATACCCAGGGACAAAGAAAATATCATCAACTACACCATTTTCAAACCCTAGTTCCACCTGAAAGACATATTTTCACATGATTCAGTCGCAAAGTTTATTTGCAATCAGTAGCATATTAAAAGGTATGATTGGCAACAGAGATAACAGCCCAAAATGGTGAAAAAGAAAGTAAAACAAATAGCATCCAACCTCTGTGGAACCTCTAACTTCAATACTTAAATCAGGATGCGAAGCACGTAATTTGTATTTTCCTGCACCAATGAAAAATATTGTACATATGGTAATTTTCGAAATATATGTGTGCAGGTGTGTATGCACAAGATAAGAAGTGGACCCTTTATACCTGGACTAATGTTTTTGAACAAGTAACTCCCTTCCGATGATGTTACGACTGATGATATGAGATCACCACTACGAGACAAAAGTTCAACATTCACATTTGAAGGACCTCCATCTTTAACAAGACAGCTATCTCCACCAACAGCTCCCACAACTCTACCCGATAGGGTGAACCTACAATGTATGAACACGACAACAGTCGAATTAAAGATAATAAGATATCAATAGTGAGCCAAGCGCGGAACTCAAATTGCGCTTGAGATAAGATGAAAAAATTATCAAAAATAAATTTTGACATGAAAAATATCAAAACGCACCCTGTGAACCGAAAATTAATGTCTTCGTTACCATTGCAACCAGTATCATCAACAGTGACTGCCACCTACAAATTACAAATTTTTTGGTTGGTTAAACATCAAGTTAATTTTTAGAGAATACAATACGAGTGGTAGAAGAGGATAAAGGATACACAGAGCATGAGAAATTCTGTGCAAATACAATTAACTTACTGACCTTATCTGGGTCAAATGACCATCCTTCTGGTCCATTGACTTTAATCACAAAAGAACCCTGAAATAGAAATAGAAATGATCAGATAAAAACAAAGCATAGGCATTGGCTCTGTGGGTTGTTTCAGAGGGGATATGTCAACAAATCCAGAACACATTATGAAAATGTAAACAGCAGAAATAATAAGAAAAAATAAGATCACTGGATCAAGATATTGCTTCCAGAATGGCATTTCACATAAAATAACAACCCATTTTACATATCATTCTGCTATAGCAAAACATGAATGCAGAAAGCAATTGATTGTGTTAAATTTGACTCCACTAACACTAAAAAAATTCTCACAAAAAACACGGAAAAATATCAGTTGCAGAACAAGTAATGTGATTTACTGGCAACTACTTGTATTAGAATCATCCCTCATTACAATACATTGACAATTGCGTGAAATGAAGGATTTTAGTAATCTTGGAAAACATATTATGAGCATTTTCATGTCAAACTCAAAAAGACCATCCAAAATATCAAATTGAAAGTTCAATGAACCCAGCAAAGTACTATGAGGATCACTGAGTAATTGCATCCCATAAATGATAAACAAGTCAAAATGAAGAACAACTCAACTTTCCTCCCAATTCAGTTGTATTAATGCAAGTACTACTAAATTAGAAACATACCTTGTCATATACTGGAATAAAGTAATAGCCATTTGGAGCACACTGAGTACTTTCCTTTACCAATCCATCTACCGTGCGTAGTTCAACCTAATAAAGTTCACGATTCATATTGCATAAGCAAAAAGTCAAT